>LZPO01017437.1:157234-167935 GCA_001675575.1 Neotoma lepida
ACCTCCTACTGGCATCTATAGTCTGCACCTGGCAAGTGCACCTATCCTGCCTGAATGACTCTTTTGGGGATAAGCATGTCAAGTTCTTTACTGAACTTCTCTAGTTTCTTGTGGAATGAGAACTCAAAACATCTGTGGAAAGAACAAGCCTGAAGAATAAATTTGTTTTTAGTACAGTTGCACACACTGAAAGAAGCCAGAACTATTTTGAATTGTCTAGAGTAGATAAAGGTCAGATTTTGATAGTTTGCAATGGAATTCAGTAAATTCTGAAGAACTAAAGCAAGAAATCTGTCTGCTTTAAGTCCTAAATAAAATTGGTATTGACCACTCCTGGGAATATCCTACTACAGAGATACTGTTCACCCATGTTCATTGCTGCTCTATTCACAATAGCCAGGGAATGGAAACAGCCTAAAAGTCCATCAATGAATGAACACCTAATATAAATGTAGTTCATAGGCACAATGGAATATTATTCAGCTATAAAGAAAAATGAAATTTGTAGGTAAATATATGGAGTTGAAAATAATAGTTCTGAATGAAGTAACCGAGACCCAGAAAGACAAATACTACATGTTCTTTCTCATACATGGATGTTATCTTTGAGTCATTAGATATGTGTGCTTAAATTAGAGTACCAATAGAAGTCAGGAAACCAATAAGGGGCTGTGATGGGCGTTTCAAAGAAAGCGGGATAGGTGGCATGATGGGGAAAGAGGAATAATGGAGTAAAGTGAGTTTGGGGGTTGGAAGGGAGTATGAGGAGGCATAATTAACACTGAAGACATTTGAAGTACTATATGGAAACCTACTACTNCTAAAGCTTCTTAAAATGCACATACAACTATACACACATGCAAGGGGCTTAAATGGAGTTACCCTGATACGGTAGACAAAGCTTCCCCCAGACACCATAGACTTTCAAATAAAAAGCCCAGCACCAGGTATGGGTTATGTCATTTTGAGTTGTTCAGTGGAGTCCCATAGATCCCCCAAACATTACAGGCTATTGTCATTGCTCTTGGTTTCTCTTCAGAACTTGATGTTAAGACACTATTGCTGAAGACACCAATACATGTGTCATAGGACATGAAGAAATTGAGCTGGTACCAATCTGGAAGCTTCATCCCTTTTGGCTAGCTTTCATAGTGCTGGAAATGTGCTATATATGCACTCTACTGGTGGAGAAAATCATTGATGGTCTTACTCTGTGAGTTACAATAACTGGCCTGGCAGGATATGCCCACTGGTTCAACAGTTATGAGAGTGATCACAAATGTTATGGGAGTGACCAATCACTTTCTGATTGGATTTAAGGCCTGCTGCACAAGATGGAATTCATGTCTGGAACCATTAATTGGATCAAATATCCATAGCTGCTTAAGTCATAGAGAAGAATCTAACACCATTATTCTGCTAAACAGACATAGCAATAAATTGNCCCATAAGTTCTTATCCTTATACCTATAGATTAGTGCATCCTGCGACCTTCATCAGAGAAGCTTCTTTTTGCAGTAGGTGGAGTTTAATACAGAGACCCACAATGGGTCAACATGCAGAGAATAAGTGACTATGTAGTAGTCAGCTCTAAACAGGACATCTGTATCACACCTCCTTCCCCAAAGGCTCAGAGATCATCCAAAAAGAGATATGGAAAGATTTTAACAGCCAGAGTTAGTGGACATGTTCAGTGAAGCAGTATTTCCTAGATGTGACAGCACTGCTGCACACATGAACTCACAGCAAGACCTGCACAAGATCTAGCCAGCCAAAATACCAGCATGAATGGAGGAGAGGCTCATGAAGTCCCACCCCAATCAGANGAGCTATTGACGACTGATGGCTTCTGGGGAAAGGAGTGGGGAGTGTCAGTTTTCTTCAGGGATGTGGCATTGGAGAAGTTACCCAGACTCATGCAGGTAGAGACACCACTAAATGAACTCAGTGGGTACTAAAGAAAAAAAAAAGAGGGGGAAGAGAACACATGACTGGGGAAAGAAAAGTCATGGTGGGGGATGAAGGAGGAACCAGAGGTAAAGGAATCATGAGTAGATTTGATCCAAACACATTATATGCATGCATGAATTTTAAATAAAATATTTCAATGTAAAAAATGAAATAAAAAGTCTTCTTAAAACAAATGAGAAGTTTGTCTTGATAAAAAAAATATTGAGTAATATTAAAGTATGCCATGCCAGACTTGTATTTCAGATAGGAATACTGTTGTGTGTTTTCCTGGACCTACTTCGTATGGGACAAATGTAGCTCATAATTTATGTGTGAGTTACAATCACTCCATGTTAAAAATGGAGTGAGGGAATTAGCATTAACCTAGACTTACATCTGGCCCATTGACCTCTTTTCTACCCACCACCTGGGGAAGCTTAGGAGTACAGTGTTACCATTTAAACATGAAACACCCATAGTCTCTGTTTATTTTTCTCCCCCTCAATTCATGAAACACCCACAGGTAAAAATAGCAAATGCGGTGGAAGGCAGATACCCACAGGAAGAAGTGGGACTTATNACTTGTGTCTTGCAGGTTTGTTAACAAGCTTGCTCTCCCTTCTTTTTCTTAAGGTGATACCTAATGCTCTCACCAACATGTAATCCTAAACTGATGCTGTTCCCAGTTGAAGCGGGAGTAAGGGGATACAGGAGCGAGACACCCACAAGTTATTCTTAAGAATAATGACCTGCTCCATAGAGTCATTATGGGCTTTAATTTTGAAAGATGAGCCTGAAATAGTTCACATCGCTGTGGCATATGACTATGTTTTCTGTTCCTAAAATGTTTAAAGAAGCAAGATTCAAGCTTTCACATAACAGAGGGACAACTGTGAATCTCCATGTTGCTTAAGACNTTCCCATTTTTCTTCTAACCACACAGTGATTCTGTCTTCAAAGTATGGTGGACAGCCACTTTGGATTATCTGGGTATGAGTCACAGATCATTAGCTGATAAAATTTAATGACCTCTGTGGGAATTGTCCTGTGCAAATGGAATGTTCTACTGAGAAGCCTGAGCCTCTGCATGTGTTAAGGGTACTACAATTTGGGTCTTGACTAAGGCTTCTTCCCCAAGGTGGTGCTCCTAGGAGGTGGTAGTGGTGCCTTTAAGAGGCAGAGCCCAGTGAGGGGTCTTTAGGTCACTGAGGTGTGCCTTTGAAAGGGACTGTGGGACCTCAACACCTTGTATCAGCAAAATACACTTACATTATTAAAGCCTACTAATACATTACCAATGACCTAAAATAAAATTAACAAAACTAACTAAAGTATGCTCTGAAGTTAAAAATTATTCAGGGTAAATGTAGAAATAATAAGTGAATGAGATGAAAGGAGGGGACANTGAATGAGGGAAATAGGAGATAATAAGACTGAATAAAGGGGGGAATGTGAGGGGTGGAGGAGAATTCTACAAACAAGAAAAGGGCAAAGGATTAGAACAAAGAAATAGGAAATAAAAAGAAAAAATTTCCCAATAATAAGAAAATTGTAACCAATATTACATAAATGTCTGAATGAGAATAAAGATATAACAATACACAAACTTTATTTTAAAAAACCATTAAGATGAAATCAAAATATTACTGAAAGTATAGTAAAAATAATAAAGGCTAAACACAAGAAATCAAAACAGACAAAAAAGTTAAAAAGGAGAAAATATTGCTCAGTAATGGAAACATTAATAAATGAAATTAGATAAACAATGAATAAAAATAGTCACAGCATGAAAGCTTTTAAAATATATAACAGGATGAAAGCTGAGCATGGTGGTGCATGACTTTAATCCTAGCACTTGGGAGACAGAGGTAGGTGGATCTCTAAGTTTGAGGCCAGCCTGGTCTACAGAGTGAGTTCCAGGATAGCCAACAATACATAGAGAAACTTTGTCTCTAAAAACAAAGCAAAACAACAAATTATATATATGTATATATATATATATATATATGTGTGTGTGTGTGTATACATATATATGTATATATATGAGAGAGAATATAACTATATATTGTTTCAATATATTTATATGTAAATATATAAAATATATAACTCTCTNTATATAACAATGTATGAAAATGGTACTAAAAGTGTAGTAAAAAGGAAAAGGGAAAACCAAGTAAAAGAAAGACGAGATGCTGGGGCAGCTACTTTTGTGGTCATTGCAGATGGAAGCCTGTCTGGTATATGCAGAGGCAGAGGTCAGTTCNCCNCTTGGGCTCTCATCTTTCCTGTAGTTCATATTGGTGTTGAGCTAGTATTAGAGAAGAATCCCAGGATCTGTCTTATTAGTAGCTTCCCTCCTTTGCTTAGCAGGGGCTTCTGTTTGGCACACTTAGCTTTATGGTCTGTGGGCTGAGACTCTCCAGTGTACCTTGGGAGGCCTGATGCTCTAGGTGAGAGGTGTCCCATAAGTGCATTGGGACTAGAAGAATCAAGCACAAGACTGAAGTCTGAACAGTGGACCTGTTTTCATACTTTCAGAACCCACTAAGCATCAGTCACCCCACTGGAAGGATGTGGGTATTAATATCCAGTGGTGAAACTTACATCAGACAGGGGACTCCAGAGGTTGGTTGGTCTACCCACTGACCTCAGGTTCAGGGCTGTGAACCTCCAGAGTTACTCTGTGGATGGAGTCTCCCCCTGAGTACTGAGGATAGGGCTAATTCACCCTGTACTTTTTGCTGCCTGAATCAAGTCTTCTGCTGCCTGCCCTTTTTGGCTTGTCAGTATCCAGCCCTTCCACTCTCTACAACTGCTTTCCTTCCTTGGCTGTCTCCCATCATGGGAATATGGCTTATTGAATTTAAGCTCTTTGCCTTGTGGCTGTTCCCTGTCTTCAGGTCCTTAGGGTAGCTCAGTCTTAAATAATATGTTTCCTTCCAAATTATCCTTCCCTCCTACCTCAGGCCCCTTCTGCTATTTGTCATTCCTTTTTTATTGAACAGTAACTTTAGCTATATCAATATGCCTTGAAACATTTTCATGCACAGCTTATAGAAGAGACATATTTCCTTTCTTGTTTAATTTTTTATTTTCCTGAGAGTCCATTTTGTTTACTCTGGAGTTTGGGGCATTTTTTTTTTTTTTGAGAAAAGGTCTCTCTACATAGCACTGGCTCTCCTGGAACTCACTATGAAGACCAGGCTGGTTTCAAACTCAGAGAAACCTGCCTGCCTCTGCTGGGATTAATGGTGTGTCATTATGCCTGCCTGAAGTCCATTTTTTAAAAGAATTTAATCATATAATATTTCCTATGTAACTATTTTAATATGTTTACAGATTCTTCTAGGTTGAGTTAATCTCCTCCCTATATATTAAGATATACTAATCTATTAATAATGTCTTGAAGAAATTTCTTAAAGAATCTTGGGAGTTATATCTGAAGTGGTTGTCCACCATATTTGCTACTGAGGTAATCTTTTACCATTATTTTGGATTCCTTTTTCTTTCCTTTGCAATGAAATCTTCATATCTTAAGTCTAATGTTTCCTACTTCTGTGGTTTCTCCTCTTATTTTTATGGAGCACATGCTCCAATTGCTTCTCTTTTTTATCTTTTTTTTTAAATTCCATATACAAATATTCTGCCTTCATGTATGTCTGTGCATCATGTGCATGCCTGGTACCCACAGAGGTCAGAAGAGGGCATAAGACTGTTGTGAGCTGCCATGTGGGTGCTGGGTATAGAATCCAGGTCCTCTGGGAGAGCAGTCAGTGCTCTTAATTAGCACTGAGCCATCTTCTGAGCACCAATCTCTTCTCTAAGAATTTTAAATTACATTCTTTTAGTGTGTGTGTGTGTGTGTGTGTGTGTGTGTGTGTGTCCACCACCACATGCATTTAGAAGTCAGAAGACAACTTGTAGGAGCCAATTTTCTCCCTCCACTATGTGGAACCTGGGGGTCAAACTCAGGTCATCAGACTTGATAGAAAGCACCCTTACCCACTGAGCTGTCTAGCCAGCCCTCCAATAGCTTCTTGAGAAAGGGTACCTGAGAGGTAAATTAAAATCTTGCATATTTTTTAATTCCTTAATTGAGGTCTCATTGACTGAAATTGCTCATCAATGTGTTTGTAAAGTCACACCCTAGTTGAGATAATAAACATCTTACCAAAAAAGGTCCTCTTCCTCTTGGCAATCCCTCTCTCTCAGCCTTCCCTTTCCTCCTTCTGACTACCAAGTTATCACTGGTGCCTGCATAACACCACAGATGAGCTTAGATTTCTTAGTACTTCATGTACATCCAGCTGTATGTAGCATATACTCACTATAACTATCTTGGTCTTCATTTATTTTATCTTTATCAATGGTTCATACCCTTCTTATGCTGAGTGGAATTCCNTGGTATGTCTATATACCATTTCTTATTCACTTATTGATTGACAGTTGTGTGATGGTTAGTTCTATGCGTCAACTTGACTAAGTTAATGTGCAACCAGTTGGCTGATAAAATATTATTTCTGATGTGTCTATAGGCTGTGTCTAGAAGAGATTAGCATTTGAATCAATAGACATGGTATAGAATATTGCATTTACCAATGTCAGCCCCAAATGACAGTGTGGTAGTAGAAATGAGAATGTCTGTCATACTCTCAGATATTTGAACACTTGCCCCCCAGTTGATAATGCTTTATGAGGAGGTCCAGGTAGTGCTAACTTGCTGGACAAGATATGTCACTGCAGGGGGCTTTGAGAGTTTAAGAGACTAGTCCCATTTCTGGTTGTTATCTCTGCTTCATGTTTGTGGTTCAAGATGTGAGTCCTCAGCTTTCTGTTCTTGCCACCATGNCCGTGGCTTGCTGCTATTCTCCCTGCCTTAATGGATTCTTATCCCTCTAGACCAGTGGTTCTCAACCTTCCCAATGCTGCAGCCCTTTAATACAGTTCCTCATATTGTGTTGACTCCCAACCATAAAATTATTTTTGTTGCCAGGCAGTGGTAGCCCATGTCTTTAATACCAGCACTCAGGAGGCAGAGGCAGGCAGATCTCTGTGAGTTTGAGGCCAGCTTGGTCTACAAAGTGAGTTCCAGGACAGCCAAGAGAAACCCTGCCTCAAAAAAAATTATTTTTGTGGCTACTTCATAACTGTAATTTTGCTAGTGTTATGAATCCTAACGTAAACATCTGCATTTCCCAATGGTCTTAGGTGACCTCTGTGAAAGGGTCATTTGACCCCAAAGGGATCACAACTCACAGGTTGAGAAGCACTGCTCTAGACTATAAGCCCAAATAAACTCTTCTATAAGTTAATACAACACCAGAAAAGTAACTAATATAGGCAGAAAGGTGGAATACAGGTAAAACTGTTTCTTTAGCTGAGACATCCATCTTTTCCTGATCTTGGACATTAATGCCTGGTTCTTGGCTCCTTAGACTAACAGGCTTACATTGTCCCTCTCTCTTCTCCAGCTCTCATTCCACACATCTCTGGCTCTATGAGTTGTAAATGGCAGTGTAGGATTTTTGGGCCCCTGGTAAGCATGAGCTACTCTAATAACAAATTATATATGCACTTAGTAGTCAGACTCTCCAGAGAGGTAGAACAGTCATCACCTATCTACCTATGAAGTGTCTGTATGGGCTCCTGTTTCTCCAGAGAACCATGTCAGAGTTAGTGTCCAGTTTAGGATGGCTACACATTTGTATATGGCTCATTTTCTATAGAAATGTTTTCTTTTATTTAGGTGAATCATATGTATTTTCAGTCCATGATTTCTAGATGGTATGGCTGGGTCTTNGATGTGTCCTGAATCCCATAAGACACTTAAGATCTGTTTTCCAGGAAGGCAGTATGGTTTTACATTCCCATCAGCATTTAAGTTGTTCCTGATCCTCAACAACACTTGGTACTTGGCTGTGACCAAAACACTTAAGAAAAACCAATTTCAAGGAGGAAAAGTCTATTATGGCTTATGATTTCAAAATTTAAGTCTGTGGTGGCCTGCTCTACTGGTGTTGGTCTATAGTGAAGTGGAACCTCATGGCAGCATGTGAGCCTCAACAAGCTGCCAGCCTCATAGTGTCCAGGNAAACTGAGAAAATAGAAAGAACCGAGGATAAAAGTCTATCCTTCAGGACTGGAGAGATGGCTCAGAGGTTAAGAGCACTGGCTGTTCTTCCGAAGTCCTGAGTTCAATTCCCAGCAACCGTATGGTGGCTCTCAACCATCTNTAATGAGATCTGGTGCCCTCTTCTGGCCTGAAGGCATACATGCAGGCAGAACACTATATATAATAAATAAATCTTTCAAAAAAAATCTATCCTTCAACAGCACAAACCTAGTGATCAACATCAGTCCATTGATGAATTCAGAGCCCTCATGATATAATCACTTACCAATAGTCTGGTGGGCTGATAGCCTAATCTTTTGCAAATGAGCCTTCAGGGGATGTTTTAGATTCAAATCTAAGAGCCATTCTTTCTAATTTTAGTCATTCTAGTTGTAAGGTANTGGTGTCTCATTTGCATTAAATCAGCATTTTCTTGATTGCTAGTGATACTAAATACCTTTTCATGACATACTTGATACCTATCTTAGTCAGTGTTCTATTACAATAAAGAGACATCATGACCACAGCAACTCTTTTTTTTTGTTGTTTTTTTTTGAAATTTTTTATTATTATTAAAACATTCGATGTACAACTGCAGGAGAGATAATATACAGATATCTTGAACATAAATAGAGGTACAAATTCTTATCATAATAGTGAGATGTTTCACTAAAGCATGCCCAGTACTTGGGCAAAACCAAAACTTATTTTATGCTATAATCATTCTAGGGTCCTTCCTGCTAGATAGCCTCCCAGGTTCTGTGGGTTGCAGAGTGATTGTCCTTTGGTTTATATCTAGTATCCACCTATTAGTGAGTACATACCATGTTTGTCCTTCTGAGTCTGGATTACCTCACTCAGGATGATATTTTCTAGTTCCATCAATTTGCCTGCAAATATCATATGGTCATTGTTTTTCTCTGCTGAGTAGTATTCCATTGTGTATATGTAGCACATTTTCTTAATCCATTCTTCAGTTGACGGGCATCTAGGTTGTTTGCAGGTTCTGGCTAATACAAATAATGCTGCTATGAACATAGTTGAGCATGTATCTTTGAGGTATGATTGAGTGTTCCTTGGGTATATACCCAAGAGTAGTATCACTGGGTCTTGAGGAAGACTCATTCCCAATTTTCTGAGAAACTGCCATACTGGTTTCCACAATGGTTGTACAAGTTTGCACTCCCACCAACAGTGGAGAAATGTTCCCCTTGCTCCACATCCTCGCCAGCATAGACTGTCATCAGTGTTCTTGATCATAGCCATTCTGACAGGTGTAAGATGGTATCTCAGAGTCGTTTTGATTTGATGACTAAGGATGTTGGGCATTTCCTTAAATGTCTTTCAGCCATTTGAGATTCTTTTTTTGAGAATTCTCTGTTTAGCACTGTAGCCCATACCTCTGGAGGCATCACCATCCCTGACCTCAAGCTCTACTATAGAGCTATAGTAATAAAAACAGCTTGGTACTGGCATAAAAACAGACATGTGGACCAATGGAATCGAATTGAAGACCCTGATATCAGTCCGCATACATATGAACACCTGATTTTTGACAATGAAGCCAAAACTGTACAATGGAAAAAAGAAAGCATCTTCAACAAATGGTGCTGGCATAACTGGATGTCAACATGTAGAAGATTGCAAATAGATCCATATTTGGCACAAAACTCAAGTCCAAGTGGATCAAAGACCTCAACATAAATCCAATAACACTGAACTTGATAGAAGAAAAAGTAGGAAGGACTCTTGAAGGCATTGGTACAGGCTACTGGTGTTCCTAAATATAACACCAGTAGCACAGACACTGAGAACAACAATTAATAAATGGGACCTCTTGAAACTGAGAAGCTTTTGTATGGCAAAGGACACAGTCAATAAGATGAAACGACAGCCTACAGAATGGGAAAAGATCTTCACCAACCCCACATCTGACAAAGGGCTGATCTCCAAAATATATAAAGAACTCAAGAGACTAGACCACAGCAACTCTTATAAAGGAAAGCATTTCATTGGGGCTTACTTATAGTTTCAGAGGTTTAGTCCATTGTCATCATGACAGGTAGCCTGGTGGCATGCAGGCAGACATGGTACTGGAAAAGAAGCTGAGAGTTCTNCATCCAGATCTGTAGGCATCAGGAAGAGAGAGCTACTGGGACTAGCTTGGGCCCTTGAAACTTCAAAGCCCTCCACCACTGACACACTTCCTCTCACAAGGCCACACCTCCTCCAACAAGCCCACACCTCCTAGTCACTGTCAAGTAGTGCCACTACTAATGACCAAGTATTCAAATATATGAGCCTATGGGAACCATTCCTATTCAAACCAGCACAATATCCAAATATTATCATTGTTCAAATCTTTTGATGCTTATAAATATGGGTTGGNTTTTTTTCATTGTTGGATTTTAAGAATGCTCTTTTTATACTCTGGAAGGATTATGGTTTTGCTATTCTAAAAATGATTCCAGCAATCAAATATTTTCTTCTATGTGTTCTCCTGAAGTCTTAAGCTAGTCATTTTGATCAGTGATCTATTTTGACTTTAGGTTTATATAGTTTACAGAATAAGAGCTAAATTATGTGTTTGATATTTGTATCCAATTGTTCTAGCACCATTTATTTAAAAGTCAATCCTC
>LZPO01017437.1:172828-184911 GCA_001675575.1 Neotoma lepida
CTGTCTTCCTCACTGCTCTCCTGCTGTGCATTGCTGTCCTGCTGTGCACTGCTGTCCTGCTCTGCATTGCTGTCCTGCTGTGCACTGCTGTCTTCCTGTGCACTGCTGTCCTGCTGTGCACTGCTGTCTGCTGTTTACTGCTGTCCTCCTGTGCACTGCTGTCTTCCTCACTGCTGTCCTGCTGTGCACTGCTGTCTGCTATGACCTGCTGTCCTGCTGTGCACTGCTGTCCTTACCAGCCTCAGACTTGTGTTGTTGATAGATGTAGCCAAGGCTGATGGGATAATCTGCAGNTTTTATACCTAACAGAGCCAAAAGGAGTCTCGAGAGTTGGTTTGGGGGGTTATTTAGTTTTGTGGTTTAAAGCTCATCTTCCAGGACCCTGGTGGTCAGCAAGGCTTTTTTGTAGGCAGCTTAATTCATTCTGGAAAATGAGATGGTAAGATAACAGTCAACACAGGGCTGCTTCACTGACTGAGAGACTTGCATTCCAATGTGTATAGTGCACTAATTTACTTATCTTAATCCCATCTTTGGACTGACCTGTATTTCAAAATGATGAGTGTGTTCTGGAATCTCAGACCTCCCCTTGGAAGAGTTCAGACAAGGCAGACTGACTAGATTCCGTTAACATCACTGCCCTTTGCCAAGAACAAACAACACTCTGTTATAGTAAACATATTATTGTAGGTGTCTCTTGTTCACTGAGTTCCCTGCAAGTCTGACACATTAGGCTACCCTAGTTGTAAAAGGAAAAGGTATTTCATCAGCAAAATGATCATACTGATATTCATAAGTCCCTTCCAAGTCTCTGAATCATCTAAGGTAAGTTATTTTACTAAAATGTTTGCCATGTTCATTTAAACTAAATTGACCATTTCCTTTGCCCAATTCTGGACAATTATTTTGGGAGCTGACACTCACCTAAAAAAAGTTATATACTCTGAACTTTCCCCTTCCTGCTCCTGGACATTTCTGATTTCTAAACTGACCCCTCTTAACCAGTCCACAAAACCTAATGTCTTTGCCACTTTAGTGCTTATGGTGTCTAAAACGTCCCCATAAGGTTCATGCTTAAATTTTTGTTCTCACCCCATGGTGCTATTGTGGGAGGCTGTGTTGTCTTGAGGAAGTAGGGCCCAGCTGGGGGAAGTACTACACTACTGTAGGTCTTTGAAGTTTGTACTAGCCTTGGTTCCTGGCATGCCCTCTGCTTCTTGGTGGGTCAGGATGTGTACAGCCTCACCTACAAGCTCCCACCACCATGAATAAGCTGCTCGACCATTCCTTCCCTGCCATGATGAATGATAACCTAGGAAACCATTACCCAAAAGAAATCTTCCCTGCCCTGAATTGATCCTGTGAAGGGTTCTGTCATAGAGGTGCAAAAGTAGCAAACACAGTCCCCCTCCTTCCGAGTAGGATGTTGTCTGAGTCTGCTGCTAAGGCTCACAGCTCCATGTTACTTCTGCTTCCTTGCACACTTGGCAAAGGCTTGACTTAACAGGAGCTACTTGGGAGTGACAGTGGAGACTCTTCAATAGCAGAGGCCATGGGGGCATTTCAGCATGCTCAATAGGGGTTGTAGAGGCAAGGCAAGGGGGATAGCCTGCCCTTAGCACCANCAGACTCCTGAAGCATAATCTCCATGGGGAGATTCTGGCCATGACATTCCCACATAGATCCCTAGCAGGGCTCTCTAGCCCTCTCCATTCCCTCCATAAGCCAACCACTATCCCTTCAGTAATTTCTCTCCTCACTTAAAATAGAGTTCAGTTGCTAACAATAAAAATTCTGACTGATCCCTTTATTTTGTGTTCTTGGCTTCATTCTTCTCTTCCTTCTCATGACCTCATTTCATCAGTTACTTATGTTCTTGATATGACAAGATACCATGATTAAATCAGTTACCTATATTCTTGATATGACAAAATACCATGATTAAACAATTTAAGGAAGGGTTCTTTTTGGCTCACAGTTCCAGGGAATAGTCCTCCCCACCCCCCCAACGCCCTATGATAGGGAAGTCATGGTAGTGGAGACGCTGATCATGTTGTATACAAAGACAGAATGCAGAGACAAAGGACTNCTTGTCTCTTTCATTTTTTATTCAGTTCAGGACCCCAGCCCATACAATGACTCTACTCACATTTAGGGTAGGTCATCCCACCTCATTCAATTTAATTTACATGATGCCTCACAGACATGCCCAGAGATTGTTTCTATGGTGATTCTAAATCTCATCAAGTTGACAATATAGCTTAACCATTAGAACACCACCTCATCACCTTGACACCCAAATTGCATCATTTTAAACTATAACCTTCTTCCCTTGCCCCCTAAAGTTTCTCTTTCATGCCATTGTGTAAAATACATTTAGTTCATCTTTCAAAATCTCCAGAGTCTTTAACACTCTCCATCAGTGAACTGAAGAGCAAAATCTCTCCTGAGACTCATGTCAGTCACTTAACTGTTTTCAAGTATAGCATCAAAAGCCAAGGTCCATACTTTCAACATACAATAGCACATAGCAAACATCAGCAAAAAAGACCAGACATATGCAAACCAAAACCTAGCAGGGCAAACACCAAATCCTGTAGTTCCCTGTCTGGCATCTGGAGCTGGTGATGGAATCATCTAAGCTCCAAAGGGCTTAAGTGCTTCTGTTCCTCTAGTTTGGCTGCATGGAGCACATACTGCCTCACTCTTGAGCCAGCTCAATACCTGGCCTGTCAATTTCTTCCACAGAAGTCCCATCTTCCCAGACTCTCCAGCTTCTTGGGGTCTCCAATTCTATTTAGCCTTTTCTTCCATAGATTCACATAATGGCCTCTCAGGACTTCTTGCAGGAACTCAAACCCTGCCATACATTGTGTGGTCTCAGTAAGTCTCAGGAACTGAGTTGCAGACACCATGAAACATTCAATCATGCATATTTTGTGCCTGCAAAATAAATACCATGTTGACAGTACTGCCTGGTTGTGCTATTAGCTCTGGATGGATGGCATCTGGCCTATTTAACCCACAGGTGCTTGACCTTTGCATGTTGACCCTGTAGAAATACTTCCATGAATAGTTGTTGGTGAGCAGAGAACCACTTCTATGGCATTCTCAGTTCAGGCCCTCTCAAATGAATTTTCAAGTTGAAGTTTATGATGGGTGGGGTCTTGTCTTTAGAATATCTTTCTTATCGCCCAGGATAGAGGGCAGTTTCTCTTCTGTGGTGCTGATTCCTTTAATAATGACAGATGTTTTGCTATCTGCAGGGTGCTGGTCTGAAACTTTAAATTTGCTCAGATACCTTTCCTCCTCAAACTTTATACTTTTCTCATATTTCTGCTTCTGGTTTTACTTTCTCACTATAGAGCTTGAAGAAAGCAACAAGCAGTAACCATGACACAGCCTGGATGCTATCCTGCCTCAGAATTTCCTCTGGCAAACAAATTGGCCCTTTATTTTAAAGTGAGGTTTTCTTTAAAACTTCACTCAGGTTCTAGGGNTATGGACAGAATGCAGCCAGAATTTTTTGGTCAGAGCATCACATAAGTGGCCCATAGCCCAGTTCCTGATNGAGTCCTTGTTCTCCTCTGGAACCTCTCAAGCTGGGTCTCTACTGTCTGCATTTCTTTCAGCATTCCTCTCTTCCAGGCTTTCACTGGAATGGCCCATTAAGCTCCACTTCTAGTATTTAAGAGCTTTTCTAGCCTCAGGTTCCAAATTCTTCCATATCCCTCCCACCCCCAAACCACATCTAAAGGCCTAAGAACTGGTCTGACTTATTGCTCTGTGGACCTTTATCAATCTTTGCCTAGAGCATCAGTTTGAAAGGCTGCACATAGGTGACAGACAACTTGAGGTGTCACTTGGAGGTGTTTACATAAATCCAAGACTTGTATAACCCTTCAATGAGCAACCTACACAAAAACCTGCCACTTCAAGCAGGCATTGGAAGAAAGCCTGCCCTCCTGTGGTGGTTTGAATGAGAATGGCCTCATAGGCTCAGTTGTTTGAATACTTGCTTCCCAGTTGGTGGAACTGTTTGGGAGGGATTAGGAGGTGTGCCCTTGTTGGAGGAGGTGTGTCACTGGGAGTGAGCTTTGAAGTTCAAAAGCCCACACCATTTGAGTTGGTGTTCTCTCTCTCTCACCCCTCTCTCTGCCTCATGCTTGTGGATGAAATGTTAGCTCTCAGCTGCTTCTCCAGCACCATGCCTGTCTGTCTGCTGCCAAGCTCCCTGCTGTGATGGTCATGGACTTACTCCCTGAAACTATAAGCAAATCCCCAATTAAATACTTCCTTTTATAAGTTGCCTTGGTCATTGTGCCTCTTCACAGCAATAGAAAAGTAACTAAGACATCCTTCTTTTACCTCAACTATGAGGTGAACTAATCTGTGAGAATTCATAACCACGGAGCAGCCATATATGAAGGAGCATGATCCAAATTCACACTACCTGTGTGGTTTGTTTAATATTCAGCCAGAAATTTAGTTGCAACTGAAAATGAGTTGAAATGTTTGAAATACCTAGTAGATGCAAACTAAAATTCTTTCTGGAGGGTTTGNCTTAAACTCAAGCTTTGAAGAATTCTCTTAGATAACATTAAAGAGGACATGAACATAATACAAAAGACACCAAAGAACACATGAGAAAACAAGGGACTGTGAGTGAGTCAGCAAAACACCCAAGTGATAAACCTGGACCCATGAAGATTTCACTGAAGAAAGACCACACACTGAAAATACAATGGCTGCCTTCTGTATATTTGAAGAAATAAGAGGCTACTAAAAGTATGTTTAAGGAACAAAAGACTCAAATGGCCAAGCTGACTCAAAGAAATCAAGGCAGATGAGCCTACAAAGCAGGCAGTGGCATTATCATTATCTTAAATGACCAGTGTGAGCATGATGGAACCATTGAACCCTTCAGTGAGACATATGTTAAGTAATGTTTAAGAGGACTAATCTGGTAGCCATATGTAGAGGGAACTAGAAAGAGGAGGATGGCATAAAGATCAATGGAAATTCCATGGCAAGACCAGCAGTGTGGAATCCTGATTGAAGAGAGTGGAAAGCATGTGTGAGAGGAGGGAGATGGCAGGCACCATGATGAAGAGAAAAACAGTTTTTGGTGCCTTGATGTCAAGGGGGTGGAGACAGTTAGTTCTCAGAGTCTTGAGTCTGTCTCTAAGATTTTGTATTTCCTCCTCCTACAGCCCCAGATTCCTCCTCAAACACTACTAATTAACCCCATGAGTAGCCTGTGAGTTTGGCTGGAACNGTTGGGAGACCATGAGCCTTCAAGATACATCAGGACACAACAGGTTCCTATTAACCAAAAAATTGCAAACTACACCAGCTCTGCTGAGACTGGAGTAGTGGTGGTAGTACATTAAACACATGAATGTGCCAAACTGCCATTTGTTCCTGAAGTAGGCCAACAAAGCTTTCTTCTCCACCTCTCCTATGCTCCTATGAAGCTGAACTCTTCCAAATTCCTCCAACGCCTTGCAAAGGAAGATCTCAAGATACAACCTGTTGTTTTTCATTCCATGGCATTGTATTGGGATCCTCCCATGGATACAAGGCATGAGAAGAGAAAGTGGCTGGAAACATTAGTTCTAGCTATAAAAGAGGGAATTGTGTAATGTAATGCATTTTGCAATTTCTTGAATTCTTTTGGTCATGAAGTCCAATGTGGGGGAAGGGTTGTGGCATGGGAGAAAAGTGGAGAGGGAGAAATGAAGTTGCTTAGAGAGATACATTGCATTTTTTGGTGCCCTATGGTGTTAATTAGACATTTCTTTTCAGTTTGATTGATATTACATTTTAATGAAGAAATAGAGTGAGTGAATCAGCCTGGTAGTGTATGCTTTCCTTGCAACTTATGAGCGGAACTTCTCTTGGCAACCTATATCTGGTTCTTTCTGCTAGTGTCAGTAGAACAATGTATAGGCATTTTCTTTTTTATAGGGTTGCTGTTATTAATGGCTCTGCACTTTCCTCTGCTTAATTCATTAGGACTGTTCAACTTCACCACATTGCTTTCCTTATGTTAAAAGAAAATGCACAGTGTTGGTCAGCCTGAATAACAGTGGGACAATATGGGAATGTGCTAGCTTGTGACAAATAGGCTCTATCTTAAGGGTTATAGAATGAAAGGTTTGCTTCTTTCTTAAGACAGTGTCTCATGTAGCCCAGGCTGGCCTCAAACTTTTACAGTTCTTCTGCCTCAAACTCCCAAGTATTAAGATTACAGGTGTACAACACCATACTAGACTTTGGAAATTTTTTAAAGTGTTTTCCCCCCTCCTATTCCCTTTAAATGGGATGCTTCCTGGAAAGTGAGAATAAATCCTACAGGAGTCCTATACCATCTATGACCCATCAGAAGCAGAAGATATGTGTGAGACATCCTGATCACCTAAAAATGTGGATGCTTGGGCCAATGTCTCTGGAATGTTTTATTTTGTAAGATTTCACCTGTTTCTGTTTAATAGCAGGCCTTTAAAAATAAACACATCTTGGGCTGGAGAGATGGCTTAGTAGTTAAGAGGACCTGGGTTCAATTCCCAGCACCCANATGACAACTCACAACTGTCTGTAACTTCAGTTCCCAGGGATCTGACACCTTTACACCAATGCACATAAAAATAAAGTTAAATTACTAAAAATAAATAAATAATCATATCTTTAGTTTTTTCACCTCCACACATGAGTGAATATCCATTACTACCAGAGAGTAATAGAGAACCATACCTTTTTATAGATGAACTAGGTGATTAGGAAAGACAGCTGCAGGAGAGAAGGATTCATGCATCTTTCACTTCTGGGGACAGGAGTGGCTTAGAGCTCAGGATAAGGCTGAACCAATAAATCAAGGAGTNAGTGACTCCAGTAGAAGGCTACAGAGGCAGAGCAGGGTAGGTCCTCATAAGCTTCTTCAGGGGAACAGAAGCATTGAAAACACCCCAGGAATTGCCTGGAACACATAGTCCTCTTAAACAAGAGAGCTTTGTGACATTCAGAATCAACAAAAGGAGAGGAAAGACCCACATGTCAGCTGCTTTCTTCCCTGTTCGGCTAGTACTGCTCTGTCTAGCTGGATTGTAAAGAGCCCTCCACCACAGTCCTGGGATTTCGCGACCCAGGGAAAAGACATGCTGCGCCTTACTGAGGACTCTGCATAGAAGCCAAGCCCAGCTGTTCCTCCACCTGCCTTTCACCGTCATTGGTTCNGCATCCAAGTTGCTCAGGTACGAAAGGTGCTAGAATTCATCTTCAGGCAGCTGCANACAAGTGCTAGACGAGTGCCATAAAGTTGAGGTCCCATTCAGTGACATTTTACTGATGAGAGCTGGGCCTTGTCACTCCCACACCTCTCCCTCCCCCAGCTGTGAAGAGAGAAATTTCTAAGTTTTTATTACATTTTTTTTTACTTCCTGTGTGTGTGCATACATATGCTACAGTACACATGTGGAGGTCAGAGGACAATTTTCAGCAGTCATTTCTTTCCTTCTACCATGTGGGTCCCAGGGATAGAACTCAGGTCATCAAATTTGGTGACAAGCACCTCTAACTGTTATGCCATCTTGCTGGTCCCAAAGGTGATCAATTTCAGGGCCGAGTCCACAATGAGCTCATGGATGCCTCTGTACCCACACATACGTACCCACAGTACTGTTTTGTTTTGTACTTGCAAATGCAATATGCACTCCGAATATCTTATTTTTGCTTCTGGTACTGATCCTGTCCTGTGTGCTTGGTTCTATAGCAGACAGCTGCTGTACTTGAACTGATTCAGAATTATCTCTCCCACACAGGCATACACAACTCCCCTCAAACACAAACCACACTTAAATGAACAACTGCTCTCTCCTCCATGCCTAGACCTCACTTTAAAGTGAATTGCTCAAGAGAAATGGGATTTGAAGCCTCTTGCTCTCCACATGGGGAGTTGGAAGCTGGCTAGAGTAGGGGTTCTAGGCCTGGGGCTGAGCCAGAAAGGTGAACGAAAGTGCTGTGGGATGGTCTTTCTGTACTCTGTGAATATGTGTGGCTACTATTGGTTAATAAAGAAGCTGTTTTGGCCTATGGTAAGGCAGGATGAGAGCCAGACAGGAAATCCAAGAGAGATACAAGGAGAAGAGGGTGGAGTCAGGGCAGATACCACCCCGTTGCCCAAGGAGCAACATGCCAACAGACCCGTAATGCCACGGCCACGTGGCAAAACACAGATTAATAGAAATGGGTTAATTTAAGATGAAAGAGCTAGCTAGCAAGAAGCCTGAGCCATAGACCAAACAGTTTGTAATTAATANTATGCTGGCAACTGATTATTCAGGTACCAGTGGGCGGGAAAGATTTATCCAGCTACACAAAGTTCCTGGATACCTAAAGCTGATTCAGAAAAGAGCTGAGGGAGAACAAAAAAGCCCTGGAGCAGAGAAGGCCAAAGGTTCTCCAAGCAGACAGGCCTAAGGGAAAAAACATGCCTGCCCTAGCTCCTGATGAGTGTTTGGCAGTGGCAGCGACCAGACGAGTGCCTAGAGAGCTAACCAAGTTACTCTAGCTTTTCTCAGAAAGAAAGGCTCTAGGCTCTTGGAATGGGTAAAATTCTTGGACCAAATGATGATTTGTACCTGTGAATGTCTTCTTGTAAACATCTTCTCNGTGACTCTTACATATGAGCCATGTTTAATATAGTCTCAACCCTTCCTATTTTGATGTTTAAATATTCCTAACATCTGGTTTGAAATTCTGTCACAATGTTNTTGTGGGCACTTTCTTGTTCTTTTTCAAAGGACACTCTCGTGTGCTTTGCTTACAACTTTGACTTCTCAACTGTCTGATAGAGGAAAAGTGCCTTTTTCTGATGAGGAAACTGATGGGCTGTTATTAACTAATTTGCTTACTCAAGGATACCCTTTCCCGAGGCAATTAGAATAGTGATAATGCAATAATCTTATCACTGGGTTNATCCTAGGCCTGTGATTGGTCAAATCCATTGTTAAGGATCTTCACTCCTAAGCTACCCAAAGTCANCTGCCAGGTAACAAGATGCCCCTTTGATGAGGTCAAACAGTGCAGAATAGGAGGCTGTGGGTCAGCCAACTGGACATAAAGAAAAGCCTCATGGCAGATGATTGAAACTCATCTTCTTATGGACACGGGAATACTGGTTGAGTAGGCTTATCTAAATTGCTTGAGACTAGAGATTCAGATTCTAGAATATTCACACACACCATCACGAAGTATCTTGGGGATGGCATCCATGCCTAAGCATGAAACTCACTTGTGTGTTATACACACCTTATCTGCAGAGCTTAGAGGAACTGCCATACGCTATTTTAAATTTTGTACATGAAACCACGTTCCGTGGGATGTCACTTTCCACTGTGGCATCATGTTGGTGCTCTACAAGCTTTGCATTTTAGGTTTAGAGGTGGTCAGTGACTGACTCACACTATGTAGGGCACTAGGTATCACAGTAATTTAAGTTCAGTTCTCATGCTGGAAGTGCTAGGTAAGGCAGCATCATTATGACTGTCTGTCAATATGAGTATTAAAGCAGCTGGGCACTGTGTGCATGCTACATGTAAGCTGTTCACTCAGGGTAGACACATGGTATCAATGTTTATTCCCATCATCATCTTGCCCAAGGCCTCAGCTCATCATCAGCTACAGAGCTGGAGCTGTGACCCAATTCTACCTCAGTCAGAATTCTATTTTGTTTGGGTTCTGGAGACAGGGCCTGTCTCCACAGCCCAAGCCCTTGCTCCTGCCTCATTCTCCTGGTGCTGGATTATGGCACGTGTTACCACAGTTGGCTCAAATCCTGTTATAGCTGCATGGTAGTGCAGAGGAAGCAGCGTCTCTTTTGTTGGAAATGTTATGTTTTTATTAATGCATCCCAGCACTCCACTCACTCTTACTAGCAGCTCATCTAAGTTCAAAGTCCTATAAATTCCAGAAGCCCTTTCCCTGTTTCGAACCTTCCTACTCCTAACTCACACAAATGATGTCCGTGTCCATCTTCAGTGTGTTGTCCTGAATGAGGGCCCCTCCTTGTGTGTGGAAATTCTTTGTGTGTGTGTGTGTGTGTGTGTGTACAGGGCTTCTCTGTTTAACAGTCCTGGCTGTCCTGGCATCTACTTTATAGACCAGTCTGGCCTCAAACTCATAGAGATCCTCCTGCCTCTGCCTCCTAAGTGTTGAGATTGCAAAATCCTCCTCTACCAGGTGTTCTGAACCAGACTCCCCAGTGTTAATTATCACTGTTACCAGGCNACTCATCGGAGAGGTCACTTTTCAGGTTGCTTTGCCGCCAATGGAAGCTGCTCTGCATAGACCACCCTGCATACAAACATTTTCATCCAAAACTTTGTACTCTGTGAAGCTGGGGATTAACTGTCCTCAGCCTGGGGTGGGGGTGGGGGTTCAACTGAGGTGGCAGAGAGGACTCCAGTGCCTGCTTCTTTTCTGGCTTCCTGTCCAGAAGGCAAGATCCTGTCTCCTAATAAAAGAGAAAATTTAACAGGAGAAAGTGCAGAGCAACCCAACCAGTTTTCCACAGAATCAAGCACTGAAGAGAAGTCAGAATGGAGCTGGGGGGTGGGCAGCAGATGGGACAAGAATTGGAATTAAAATATTTTAAGTGTCACCTTTAACAAGTCAGGACAAAAATGGACCAGATTTGCCACGGCCTAAGAGGAGAGGTGGCCATCCTGGGATGTGTGCAGAACACCAGCCGGATGCTCACAGGAATTCTACTCATCTGCTTAATTTGCAGGCAAAGAATAATATAAACGTCATTGTTTGAGGGAGGCAAAACCTCCTCTTAGGAAAACAACAAAAACAAAGCCGATCTTCACTGCTCCGTGCTTATTTCCCCTCTCTGTTCTGATGAAAGTGTTCGCACTAATTTTCCAGGGAGACCAGAAAATATGTACGGTGTGTTTTGTCTCCAGTGGCATCCTGGGTCACTGAGCACCGTCATTCAATGCGATTTGTTGATGGATAGATGGAAGAATCGAACCTTTCAGCTTAGGGGGTTGGGGGAAAAAAAAAGGTAGCCTGAACTCAGTGCCCATAGGAACCCACAGAAAAAAATCATTTGAAATGTTAAAACCTTAAAGTTTCAGAACACTCCGGTCACAGGAAAAAAGCCTGGGAGCTGTCCTGGAGACAGCGGGCCAGCTGATTTTGCCTCTGCTGGAAAAGGTGCCTCTAGAAACTGTGGGGGTACTGACAAAATGAGAGCCTTCCATGTGGCTTCTGAATGGCCCAGACTTGGGCCCTCCCGTCAATTGTGTGCGAAAAGAAAGGCCCAAACTGCTACCCAGGGCTGCCCCAGAACTGGTGGGCTGTGGGAGTGGAGGGGGGCAGGGCAAGGGAGGGGAGGGGATGCTGTCTGTACAGAGGGGTGAATTCTCTACCAGCTTCTTCCCAGCTGAGAGCAGAAAGGGAACATGTCCCCACACCCTCTTGAGTTCCCAAGGGAACNAGAAACAGCTTCAGCTCTCTTCTGATTACTCTTGGTTAAGGGCCTGAATTGGCCATTTCCCTGGGGTGGGCAGGACACTAGGCAATCTCCTCACATGGGGCCTGCTGCATCCTGTATCTTAGAAAGCTCGGGAACCTGATGGGCTCCTTCTCTTGGAACAGGTCACAGGTGGAGGCTCCTGGGAGCCTGGATGGGGTGCTTCATTTCCATCAAGAGGGCTGGGTTCTGGAGTGAGACACAGAAGCAAGGTTTGAGAAGGAAAGAGACCTATCATGGGCCAGGCCTGCTCTAAAATGCTTTGCAGCGATTCTCTGCCTCGGATCAACCCATTTGACAGATGAGAATGAGGAGGCTTGGGGAAGTAAGCAGTATGTAGAAATCAAATATCACATCAGTGTAAGCAAAAGATATCTGATAAGCTTGGCCCAGAAAAGCAAGGACCTGGGGGGACTTAGCCAGCCAAATCTGCAGGAGCCCTGGCTTCATTTCCACATTGACTCTGATTGGTCTCCTAAGGCCTGAATGTAACTACTATCAACATAACATAGAGTATTGAAAATGTTGCTTCTCAGGAGAACTG
>LZPO01017437.1:187739-207160 GCA_001675575.1 Neotoma lepida
GAAGAATATAAAAAATCTCTTCAATTCTCCTAGTTCTATGATTTTGTTATATTTTCTTTTGTGTGTGTGCATATATATATCTACATATTATTAAAATAAATCTTGAACATGTGGTTGGAAAAGGTATCGTACAGGAACTGAAAAAGATAGGAAAACACAAACCCATCATTTTGAAGCTCCTCTGCAGTCTCAGGAGCAGTGCAGCCCTTTTGTTTGGTCATCTTGTTCCCTTCATGTGTTCCCACAATCCAAGCCAAGCAGANTATCAAACAGAGTCACCCTCACACAGTGAATGAAGGAAGCTGAGGCTGCATAAGAAGGGTCTGCAGTGGCATTTGTAATTNTGGAGTATGTTGGCCAATGTTGTATGGTATTTTGTTTGTGTTCTGACAAATAAAGCTTGCCTGGAGATCAGAGGGCAGAGCTAGCCACCAGTTAACCATAGAGGCCAGGCAGTGGTGACACATACCTTTAATCCCAACACTTGGGAGGAGGAAGCAGGAAGATCAGGAGTTCAAGGCCACCCTGACCTCACAAGATTCAACCAGTTTAAAAGAGAAACAGAGCCAGGAGGTGGTGGTGCACACCTTCAATCCTAGCACTAGGGAGGTGGAGACAGGAATATAAGGCAGGTGGAGACAGGATCTCAGCCCCCATTCAGTCTGAGGAATCGTAGAGGTAAGAAGTTTCTAGTGGCTGGGTTCTGCTTCTCTGATCTTTCAGGCAAGTTTTATTTGTCAGAACACAAACAAAATATCATACAACAGGCCAATGTATCATAAGCAGAGAAAACACTACAGGAGGAGCCAAGTGTCATGGATTACTTCAAAGCAGGCTGCTTACCATATCATATTGTAGGAACAANAACAACAACAAAATATCTCTGCAAGAAAATCACATTGTGCAACATTTCAAAGCCTTCAGATGCATGTCTGATTTATACCACCCTCTTTCAGTTCCAGAATTCCCATGTGCACCACACCAAACCAAACTACCTTAAGTGCAATGACTTTACAGACTAATTTTCCCATTACCAGAAGGCAATTGTGGACAAAAATCTATAAATACATCACATATCTGCAGCCTTTCTGCAGACAAATTCTTTAATAAGATGGAATTCAAAATTCTACCAGCTTTTATGTATCCTACGAAAATATTATCTTGTAAGTTAGCTAGAAAATCAATATTACTTCCCAGGTCTATGAAGCAATGGCTGTTGTCTATGACATATCAAAACGATAACTGAAAAGCTGAACATCAGAATGGTAGCAATACATAGAATAGTCAATGGCTTAGTGTCTGAGTAAAAGTATCTAAAGACACAGACAAAAGATAGAGATAAAAACCACGAATTAGATTTTCAGCTTCTCATCCACTTGCTTTGGTATGCTATAGATGTGAAGATCCAGGCTGAAATAGACACTGAAGGCAGGAAAGCTGCATGGAACTGAGGGTCCCTCTACCTCATATCAGGGTCTATATCAGATTTCTCCTCTTCTCTACCTCTCCCCTTCTTTCCCCTCTCTCTTATTCCTTCTTTGTCTTTTCCCAGGGCTTTGTATACACTAGGCAAGCATCCAACCACTGAACTAGACCCCCAACCCATAATCCTTCGAAGACTTACCAAAGTTTGTGCTCAACGTGTTTCTTATAGGCTAAGAGCATGAACAGGGGAGCTCACAGAGTGTAGCCCATGCCACAGATTGCACAATGTAGATTGCATGTGCTTTTTGGAAATGAGTGATTTTATGACTATGTTGGCACTTCAAGGAGGTTTATGATATAAAATTTAAAAAATGAATAACCCGATAAATTCACTCATGAATCTGTGCTAGATAAATAGNTAAACAGAAGTGTGGGCAAAAATCCTCACTTTGGGGTAAAATTAACTAGTTATTGAACATTAGATCTTATTTTGCATGGTTGCAAACCCAGAAGTATATAGATGATCTCAAGTTCTGTTTCTGACATAAGATGTACCTGGCTGCCTTGGATCACAGTTGCAAAGGCCTCTCAGTGCCTTTGCTGCTGAACCTGGGAAAACGCTCTCCTTGGTGGAGTTTTGGAGAAGGGAACACCTTGGTGGCATTGTCAGTTCAGGCTCTTTCCTTCCAAATGAATCTGTTTTCACAAGATGGAGGCTTTGATGGGTGACATTGCCCTCAGTGTACCTTTCGTATGTTTTCAAGGTAAAGTGTCAGATTTGTCCTTAAAGCTGCCAATCTCTTTAAAAATTACAGACACCCAGTGGAACTCACTGTCCACCTTGTCTTTTAATGCTTTTATTTATGTTCCTTTCTTACACAAANTGTGCATGTTTTTCATATCTTTCAACTTTGAGTTCTCATTACAAACTTCAACAACTTGAGTGAATGATAACTATGACACAGCCTGAATTTATTACATTTCTTCTATCAAAACCTTAGTCCATTGATTNTGAATTCTGTCTCACTAAGATTATTAGCACATGGGTAGAATTTTGCCAGAATGTACCAAGAATGGTCTTTTCTCCAAATCCCAATGGAGAGGCTAGCAAGATGGCCCAGTGGGTAAAGGCACTCCCACCAAGGCTGAGTCCATCCCTGAGATCCACATGGTAGAAAGAGAGACTGGACTACCACAGGCTCTCCTCTAATAAGTACGTACATATGTACACACACACACACACACACACACACACACACACACACACAAATAAATAGATAAATGTATTTAAAAACAAAAACCACAAATTCCAGCCAGGCAGTGGTGGTGGATGCCTTTAATCCCAGCACTTGGGACACAGAGGCAGGTGGATCTCTGTGAGTTTGATGCCCTAATCTACAGAATCAGTTCCAGAGTTCCAGGATAGCCAGGGCTGTTACACAGTGAAATCCTGTCTTGAACCACCCTCTTCTCACAAAAAACAAAAACAAAACAAAAACAAAACAAAACAAAGACTAAAACAAAAACAAACAAAAACACCAATCCCATTGTGTCTTAGTCAGAGTTACTATTGTTGTGATAAAACGCCATGACCAAAGCAACTTTGGGAGGAAAGGGTTTATTTGGTTTACACTTCCACATCACTGTTCATTATTGAAGAAAGTCAGGTGTAGTAGTTTGAAATAAAATGGCCCCCATAGGCTCATAGAGAGTGACACTATTAGGAGGTGTGGCCTTGTTGGAGTAGGTGTGGTATTGTTGGAGGAAGTGTGTCCCTGGGGCAGGCTTTGAGGTCTCAGATGCTCAAGCCAGGCCCAATGTGGCATTCTCTTCCTGCTGCCTGCCAATCCAGATGTAAAACTCTTGGCTCCTTCTCCAGCACCATGTCTGCCTGCATGCTTCCATATATCCCCTCCATGATGATAATGAACTAAACCTCTGAAAACTAAGCCAGCCCTAATTAAATGTTTTCTTTTTAAGAGTTGCCATGGTCATGGTGTCTTTTAATAGCAATAGAAACCCTAAAACATCAGCACAAGAACTCGAATAGGGTAGGAACCTGGAGGCAGGAGCTGACACAGAGGCCCTGGAGGGGTACTTCTTACTGGCTTGCTCCTCATGACTTGCTCAGCCTGGTTTCTTATANAACTAAGGACCACCGGCCCAGGGGTGGCCCCACCCACAGTGGACTGGGTCCTCCCACATCAGTCACTAATTAAGAAAATGCCTTACAGGCTTGTTTACNGCCCAATCTTATGGAGACATTTTCTCAATTGAGGCTCCCTCCTCTCTAATGACTAGCTGTGTCAAGCTGACGTAAAACCACCCAGTACACACTGAATCCTTATTCCCTTCTGGAACCCTGTGAGCACAGTTTTACTGTGGATGTGAAGCTCAACTTGAGCTCATGGTGGCACAGGGGGGGAAGGTTATGGTATAAATGTGTTATGTTTGAATTCTGAGTTGACAAAGGGTTGCTTTATGATGGTTAATCTTGATTGATAATTTGATGAAACTTAATCACTATGGAAACAAATTTATCAGCATGCCTGTGAGGGAGTTATTAGATTTATGTGGGAAGACTCATGCTACATGAATGATGAGGAACTATAAGATATAAATACAAAAGTAATAATTAAATCAAAAATGTGGGCTGCAGTCCTGAACTGTATAAAAAAGAGAAAGTGAGTCAGGCATCAGCATGCTCTCTACTTCCTGACTGAGGGTACAATGTGACCAGCTGCTTCAAACTCCTGCCACCATGACTTCCTCACCATGATGAACCTTGAAACTGTGAATCAAAAGAAGCTCTTCATTCATTCCTCAAGTTGCTTCTTGTTGGGTATATTGTTACAGCGACAAGAAAAATAATTGANAAAGGAAAAGTGGTACCAAGAGTAGGGCTGTGCTCTGAGAATCTAACCACGTGATTTTGGAACTGGTGTGTAGGAGGAATGTAAAAGAGCTTGAAACTTTGGTCTTGAAAAGCCCTAGAGTGCTGGAAGAAGAACATTATGGAACACTCTTATAGAAGTTTTAAAGACAAGAATGCTGAGTAAAACNTGGACAATAGAGTCTTAACTATGTGNCCTAGAGGGGAGCAAGGACTCTGCCAGTTTTGTGAGTTGGCCCCTCTGACAAGAAAATCTGGCTGCATTCTGCCTACGTGATGTGAGAGGGCCCATCCACTGTGAATGGTACCACCCCTGGGGCAGGTGGTCCTGCATGGTATAAGAAAGCAGGCTGAGCAAGCCAGTAAACAGCACTATTCCATGACCTCTGCTTCAGCCTCTGCCTCCAGGCTCTTGGTTTGAGTTCCTGCCTTGATTTCCTTAATGACTACAACAACTCTTATAAGTGAAAGAAAGCATTTAATTGGGGCTTGTTTAAAGTTTCAGAGGCTTAGTTCATTATCATCATGACAGGGAGCATAGTGCTGGAGAAGTAGTTGAGAACTTCATCCTGATCCACAGGCAGAGAGAAAGAGATTGGAACTAGCATGGGCTTTTGAAACCTCCAAGCCCATCCTTATTGCCTCACTTCTTCTTACAACGCCACACTTCCTAATCCTTCTCAAATAATGCCACCACCTGGTGACTAAGCGTTCAAATATATGAGCCTATGGGGGCCATTCTTATTCAAATCACCANATGATGATTTTGAACATTTGTGTCACAAAGAGATGATACTTTTTTGAGATGATAGACAACCAATATAGTGTGTTAATCAATGCACAATGTATAAATGTACATAGCATCACATTATACTCTGTAAAGATATACAAACATTATTCTTAAATAAAAAAAGAAATTCAAATGAGATAAAGAAACTAAATGGCCAGTCCAAAGGGTCTGAAAAAGAAGCCACATAGAGAAGGTCCAACATAGGATAATTGTGTCATATAAAGCAGCAAACAGAACATTGGAATAGAGTTAATATTCCATTTTACACTCTAGCAACTTTCTGCAAATTAAGGAAAATTTCAATCTTTATAGAGAGTGGGATTATGACACAACTGGAAAAGTCAGCAAACAACAGGCTCTCTAAGAGATAGCCTATATAACCCACCAAACTTTAAAGACCAAGGAAAGAAACCCTCAGAATTTCCAGGTAAAAGACCCAGCTACTTATCAGCAAGAAAGTCAGACATTATGCTGGAAGATGTAGTTCAGTGGGAAAGCAGTTGACCAGTGTATATGAGATCATAGGTTCAATCTGCAGGGGCAAGGGGAAAATTTGAAGAAGAGGAGGAAGAGGAGGAAAAGGAGGAAGTTAGATGTACTATTACACTTCCCTGAGTGTAAACGAATTTCTAACAGTCTTATTAAATAATAACGTGGAGCCAGAAATAAGGGTGAAAATCTGACAGAGATCAGAGGAATTAGGAACAGCTACCAACCTCACCTCACCAACGCTGCTGCTTCCAAAGGAGCAAAGAGAGCGACTTCCTGTCTAAGCAGGCTTTTTATGTCTTTTCTCTTCTGTTCTCTAATTGACTCTCTCAGCCTAGCTACATCACTTCCTCTACCTGCCTAGCTCTGCCACTTCCTATTTGTCTGTAAAGACCTCCAGACCTCTATGGTTGATGCTGGGATTAAAGACTTGTGTCACTACGTTCAGTTCTGTTCCCAGTGTGACCCTGAACTCACAGAGAACCAGACGGATTAAGGGCGTGTGCTAACATTGCATGACTTCTGTTTTTAGTAGCAGCTGACCTTCTTCCTCTGACCCTCAGATAACTTTTATTGGNGGATACAGATAAAATATCACCACACCTGAGCTATAAAAAATTACTGTGAGAGTGAAGCAGCCCTCCCATGAAACTCAAAGACAGAATCAGATTGCATATCCATCTAACCAGCCAGACCTTGAAATGACCTTCAGGATGCAGCACAGAATGAACTTCACCCAGTGAAGTGATAATGGGAGAAGTCAGCAAAATAACTACAGTGATTGTTGACCAGCAGGAAGCCCAGAGACTGAGCAGGAATGGAAGACTTACAAGCACTTCCTGTCAGAAAAGAAAAAGTACAACTGGAGATGAGAGGAGAAAGGGAGGAAGAAAGCAGAGTAAGGACACTGCTGTTAGAAGTGAGAGAAGATTCTCTGGGTGATTAGACAGCAAAAGGTTAAGGGAAAATCGAAAAGGAGTTAGGGAATTGTAAGATATAAAAGTAATGATTAAAACACAAAATTTAGGGCTGGAGATATGGCTCAGTAGTTAGGTACACTGGCTGCTCTTTCAGAGGACCTGGGTTCAATTCCCAGCACCCACAAGGTGGCTCACAACTGTCTGTAACTCAAGTTACATTCATTAATACAGTCTAGGGGTCTTGATAGGGTTCATTTTCTCTGTCAGTTAAAGAATTAAAAGGCAGGAAAAATCTGAAGCACAGCAGGGCTGCAGAGAAATCTCTGCAGACAGAATCAGCAGTGGAAGAAAGGTGTTTGTTGGGAGTGCGAAAACACCCACGTGCAACAGGCACACAAAGGAAAAAAAAAGAAGACCCTCTGCAAAGCAGAGGAGGGACTTGGAAAGCCAAAGAATCCAGTCTCTTCTTGAGGGTTGGGCGTTTTAAAGCCTCTGAAGAGTTTTCCTCTGCTAATATTTGGGTTGGTCAGTTTGAAGACATATAGGATGGTTGTTTGTCCACAACTACTGTGTTAACATGTCCTGATCCAGCCTTGAACTTGTGGAGCCAGTNCATCAGCAGGGAGCCTGCTGATTGGGGACAAAAGTTGCCAGGCTTTAATCTCAAGTCACAAGGTTGAGGAAGAAGCTGGCCATCTTGGAAATTCGCCACCTTTATTAGCTAGTCACAGCCCCTCTCCCTATCTGCCTGCCTACCACGGAGTCNGTCTAACTCCTGCCTCTCACCCTCTCTGGCCTTCTCCAGCACCAGGCATACACGTACAGTCAGGCAAAACAATCATGCACATAAAAAATAGTAATCTCAAAATAAAATTAAGTATTATTGCCAAGTTTGGTGGTAAACATCTTTAATTCAGAGGCAGTGGCAGTGAATCTTTGTGAGTTTAAGACCAGCCTGGTCTACAGGGAGTTCCAGGCCAGCCAGGGCTACGTAGATAGACCATGTCACAATAAACAAACACCAAAAACATTTTCAGTAAATTACTAAAGGCTAAAAAATCAAACCTATGGTCTGAAAGCAGAAGACTCCATAACTGCTAAGTGGCTGCTGGGATGACCCACTTCTCACTTTCTTTTGTTCTCACTGGAACTTTTAACAACCAGTCCAACAACCGTGAAAGTGTTCCCAGGAGCACCGACCTGTACCTCACCCTAGTTTCTGAGAGTTGGGAAGAGTACATTTTTAAATTAATCTGAACTGGCCCCGGAACTCTAGCTCCGTTTTCNTTTTCCTCTAAGTTCTGTAAGTTGTCCCAAAGCTGTTCATACTTTGTATTTAGCGCAGTGTTCGCTGGCNCATGCGCAGGCGCACACACATGCACCTGTGTTCCCTGGAAGATTCAAAGCTGGCTCCCACTGCCGTGGAGGTCTGCTTCTGGTTGAGTGTTTTAGGGTAAGAAAAAGGCCATTAAAATTCTCTCTGATGGTGGAGTTACCCCGATGGGGGAGGGGACAGACGCAGACAAGGGAAGAAATTTCCTGGTAAGCAGAGCCCACTTAAAATTTTTCCCTTTCTTTGTTTCTCACTTTTTCCCCCCTTGAAGCAGCTCTCCCTGGAGTCAAAGCATTTTACAAAACAAACCACTCCAAAGCTTTCAAGTTGAGGGAAAGCCCAAGCAAAGTTAATTAACATGAAGGTTCTCACAAAAGTTAATTAACATGAAGGACTCACAAAAGCTGTCTGTTGGCATCTGCTGGCCTGCCATGTGCAGCGGTCCCTTTGTAGCGACAACCGCGAGCCCAGCCCAGCCTCGCGCAGCATCTGGGGCTCCGAGGCCTCNATCTNGCACGCAGTACGCAAGAATCTTCCACCAAGTTGCATGTGCTGCAGCATCCACGGGACAAAACTCTGCTGGACTATTTCCACTGCCTGCTAGAGATGGAGGGAGAAAAGCTGGCTAGGCATGCCAGCTTGAGAAGGAAGAAGAAAGAAGGGACTGAATTTGGAGGGGGCAGGGGGCAGGGGGCAGGGAGGCGGGAAAGCAAGAAGACTGGGAAGTCATCAAATCTCTTAGAAAACTGCTGCGTGTGAAAGGAGATTGTTTGGAGCAGAATAATTTNAAAAATACCACATATATGCAAAACACACACCACTGAAACAGTAACTTGAAGAAATGCCAAATGAAGAACACAGACACACTGCATAGTGCTGTTCAATAAATATAGCACAGAAGAGTGAATCTCCTGGTATGGGTGATGTGCTTATAATGAAAATCCTCATACCTGTCTCTTATACACATCTAGATGTGTATAAGAGACAGGTGTGTGTGTGTGTGTGTGTGTGTGTAGGTTAGAGTACAACTTTTGGGAACTGGTTCTCTACTTCTCCCATGTGGATTCCAGGGATTGAACTCAGGTTGTCAGACTAGGTAGCAAGCACTTTTCCTACTTACTGAGCCTTCTCACTGTCCAATGCTTTCCTTTTCTTATAAATCTATTAGGAAGTCTGAGGTATCCACTAACTAGGATAAAGCNCCCCATTTTTTCTACCTTACTCATTGAGCCATTTTGCCAGTCAAATGATTTGCTTTTTGATTGACTCATAGAAGATCTTTTGATGTCAGTAAATGTTACATGGTCCCTGCAGATACACAGACTTTCCTAATCGTCCAGGTGATCAAACTACACCAATCATATAGGTGGTATTTCCATGCCACTCTTAGATATACACTGTGTCTACTGTGTGCAGTACTTATTTAGCCAACACACAAAGCAAGGTGACCTTTCTTTTGTAGTTTGGGGGATGAAATCCTTGCCCTTTGCCCAGTAGACTAGTGTTCCACCACTGCTATGGCCCTGGCTCTTNTCACTCTCTTTTTTTCCTGGGGGCGGGNNTGTGTGTTTCAAGACAGGGTTTCTCTGTTAACAGANNCTTGGCTATCCTGGAACTCAGTGTGTAGACCAGGCTGTCCTCAAATTCACAGAGATCCTCCTGCCTCTGCCTCCCTAGTACTGGGATTAAAGGCGTGCCACAATGCCCGGTGGCTCTTCTCTTAAATAAAGTTTTAGTGTGGTGATTTTTACTTCCCTAGAATGAAGCTGTACAGTGTGTTTGTATTATACATTTGGAGTTTTATGTCATTTTTTTGGAACTTTGATATTGGAGACATTTGCTAGGAATCTGAGTGGCTCCCTGGAGGAGTGATGATTTATATGTAACCCTTTCTGTCTGAGTGGGCTGTGCTCATCCCTTCACAGGCTTCTGGCCCCTGCAGCCATGCATCTGTCCAGAAGGTGCCCAAAATGGTCAGGGAAACTTCTGTGGGGTTGTTGAGAAATCTGAAGGTATAGGAAAGATGTAACTGAGACATGAGAAAATCATGGAGGCAGGCTGGGTTATTATCCTGGTGTATTGGTTTTTCTATGTATCTTATATTTCTATCTTATATTTCTAATATTTCTAATCTTATATTCCTTACAGGGCTGGGCTCAATTGCACTCTAACTGCTCTGCTAACTTCTCTAAACAGAAACGTTTTGATATGGCTGGTTCAGGAGAGAAAGTTGCTCTACATCTGCAGCCTTCCTAAATCCCCAAGCTATGTGCATAGGCTAGAAACACAGCTCATTGTTTTGGGTTTATTTCTTCCTGTGCAGAACATCCCAGAAAAGTCCACCATTTTGACAGGAGCAGAAAGATGCCCAGTCAGAATCTGGAATCCATGGGGTATTGGCTCAAGACTCCCAAAGATACCCAAATCTGATGTTCAAGTCCAAGTCTGTCACATAACATAGCTTAATACTTGCTACTCATTCATATATGATGCATATACATTCCTCTATACATTCTCCTATGCATACTCCCCCATATAGTGTTTGAAATTATTTGTAGGTTACTTCTAATGTCCATGCTCTGGTGTGGATTTTGAGTACCCTCCATGTCTTTGCTTTCTATTTCTGTGATAAACACTGTGACCAACAGCAACTTGGGGAGGAAAGGGTTTATTTCATCTTACAGTTTGTAGTTCATCACTGAGGCAAACTAAAGCAGGAACCTGGAGCAGGAACTGAAACAGANACTATGGAGGGACGCTACTTACTGCCATGCTCAACCTGCTTTCTTATACAGCCCAGGACACTTGCCCAGGGGTGACACCACCCACAGNAAGCTGGACCCTTCTACATCAATCATGAATCGAGAAAATGCCTCACACACTTGCCCATAGGCCAATCTTATGAAGACATTTTCTAGGTTGAGAATCTCTCTTCCCAGGTGACCCTAGCTCATGTCAAGTTAATTTAAAAAGCTAACCAGCACATCCCAAAAGCTTTGTGCTATTAGAAAGTGGTAGAAGATCTAAGAGGTGAGCCATAACGAGAGGCTTTCTGGGTCGTTGTCTGGTGTGTCCTTGATAGTAAAGCTGGGTGTGGTAGTGCACACCTTTAATCCCGGTACTCGAGGCAGACACAGGTGAATCTCTGAGTTTGAGGCCAACCTGGTCTATATAGAGGGTTACAGGACAGCCAGGGCTGCACAGAGAAACCCTGTCTCAAAAAGGGGGTGGGCAGGATAAGGAAAAGAGAAAATAAAAAGAAAGAAAAAAACTACTTTCCTCTCTCTGTGTCTTTCCCCCACCACCACAGTCGCTTCTGTGTCTAGTGACAGAAACCTTGCCAACAGAGTTAACTCTGGGACAACTTTCGATGTGTCATCTTTCTTAGAATCAGCTAGCATACTCAGCATTCCTTTTTCTGGTATGTTTCTGATTAGAGTGGGCTACAAGGATACTCTCTTTGAGAATCAATCAAAGGACAGGGCTGGCAAGATGGCTCAGAGGGGAAGATGTTTTCTGTACAAACCTTAACTTAACTTTAGTCCTTAGACTCCATGGTAGAGTGAGAAAACTGACTCCTGAAATTTGTCCTCCACTTCCACTCATGATGTGCTGTGGCATGTACACACCCCACCCCCACAATAATACTAATACTAATACTAATAATACTAATACTAATAAACAATACTGTTAAAAATAGTTGAAGGGGGGGCTAGGGAGACAACTCAGCATTTAACACTGGCTGCTCTTGCAAAGGTTTGGGGTTCCACTTCTAGCACCTACATGGTGACTTACAGCTCTCTGTAACTCCAGTTCCAGAGAGTCCTGATACCCTCTTCTAGTGTACATACATGCAGGCAAAACACTCATATACAAAAATAAAAGGGCAGGGGAGAAAGAAAAGAAAAAAACTACTCTCTTCTTCTCTCTGTCTCTCCCTCACTACCATCGTGGCCCCTGTGCACGTGGCACCCCAATGTATGCTTGTGTATCACATGCATGCCTGGTACCTGTGGAGGTCAGAAGAGGGCATCAAACCTCCTGGGACTGGAGTTATAGACAGTAATGACCCACCCTGTGGGCACTGGGAATTGAGGCTGGGTCCTCTGGAAGATCAGCCAGTGCTCTTAACTGTTGAGCCATCTCTTCAGCCCCTACCATGTTTTATTCATGGATGGAGCCCACCCTGCTAGGAAATGATCTCGGGTACCACCCTAACCCTCCACAGAATCCTTATGATGACCCTGCCATGACAAAATGATCTCCTGCCTCTGAGTTTCTTAACTCTGATAACCTCTTCTTGGAGATGAATCTTAACCTGCCTCCTGGGATTATTGAATCATTAGCTATTCTGCCTTATGCATCACTTACCTCCCCAGATATCACTCGGGTCATCAGAAAGATGCTGCCGTATGCTGGTTAGTAAAATCAACTCCCAGTTTGTCAGAAGCTGCACAATAAACTTTGCAAGCAAATGTATGTTATTAGTATNCAAGGACCCGATTCCGTTTCTCCCTTCCTTACCTGTTATTGTAGTTGGTTTCTCTGTTGCTGTGGTAAACACATGACTAAAAAGAATCTTGGAGAGGAAAAGATTTACAGGTTACAGTCCATCAACTGAGGGAAGTCAGGGCAGGAACCCGGAGCAGAGGCCATGAAACAACACTGCTTACTGGCTTGCTCCTCGTGACTTACTCAGCTTGCTTTCTTAAACAACCCAGGCCCACCTGCCCAGGCGTGGCACCTCCCACAATGCTCTGGACCCTACATCAATAAGCAACCATGAAAATGCTCCAATAGACATATCCAATGAGTGTATGTGATAGAGGCAATTCCTCAACTGAGGTTTCGTCTTCCTGGGTTAGTTGACAACAAAACTAAACAGGACACCTGTCCACCAAGAAAAGGTGGTGATAGGAAGAGGTGGAGACATGGAATAGGCTAAACCATGGCCACTTTGAAGAGCAAATGGTACATCTGTTAAAAATGAAATCTTTTTTGTTGTTGTTTTGGAGACAGGTTCTCTCTAGATAGCCCCTGGCTATCCTGGAACTTTGTAGACCAGGCTGGCCTTGAACGCAGAGATCTACCTGCCTCTGCCTCCCAAGTGTTGGGATTAAAGGTGTGTGCCATCACACCTGGCTTGTTAAGTAGAAATCTTAAGGGGCAGATAAAGAACACAACACCCTTGGGTTTGTCATCCTTGTCTGGCCTCCAAGGGCACTGCACACACATAGCATACACTCACATAGACACACACATATACACATGAATAAAAATAAGAGTAAATCTTTAAAGTAAATCTTAAAACATAAAGAAAACAGAGGCTCTGCTTTTTACTCGTCTGTCTTTTCACTTGTGTCTTAGAACATGATTTCATGAGAAGACTTGGCTGTGTGGGGAAGAATTTCGGTCAAGGCCTCACACCTGTGGAGGCCTCCTCATTCAGCTCAGTTTACCTCTATACTCCTCAGATGCCTTTTTCTCCTCCTATCATCCTACCTCTACCTATTCCTCATCTTTTTTACTTACTCCCACAGCTCCCATTGCTGCCGGCTCATGGTGACTCTTTGCAGATGAGCCCTGTTTATTGAAGCCTGTCACACATCAAACAAGAAACAGGGAGTTTCATTGCACTGCAACACAGGGATGAGCTTAAGCATCTTCATCTTTTTATCTGTGTNCATACATGCATGTGGAGGCCAGAGGACAATCTTGGGTGTCACTCCTCCTGCACCCTTCACCTTGATTTTGGATACAAGGTTTCTCATGGGGACCAGAAGCTTGCTGATCAGGCCAGTGAGTCAGAGGGATCCTCCTGGCTCTGCCTCCCCAATGCTGAGATTATAAGCATGTGCCACCCTGCCCAGATTTTTACATGGGTTTGGCAATCCAACTCAGGTTCTTATGCTTGCATAGCAAGCACTTTAAGGAAAGAGGTATCCCCCGCCTTGTGTCTTACGGATGGATTTCAGTAGGCTTTAGTGTTGGGAGTATCTAGCTTGACTGATGAAATGGGAGAGAAGTCTTCCAGAGAGAGGGGATAAGAGAACAGTTGGACTGTGAGTTTTACATCCACAAATTTATTCAATTTTGAGTCAAAAGCATTTGAGAAAAGGTGCATGTGTATGGAACATGTTGATCTTTTTCTTGTTGTTATATCCTAAGTGATACAGAATAACAATTTCCATAGCATTTACAGTGTATTAGGCATAAGTAATACAGAGATGATTTAAAGTCTGCAGTAGGATGTGTGCAGGCTGCATACCAATGCCACACCATATTTTACAAGGGACTTGGGCATCTGAGGATTTAGGTATCTATGGGGTCCCAGATGCTGAGGGATGACAGAAGAGAGTGGAAAATCCAGAAGGGGTCAAATGTCACAAATGCACTCCTTTGGGAGTGTTTGAGCAAACATGTGTACACATGACATGTGTTTTATAGTAGGTCTTGGCTATGTAGTCAGCAATGGAAGAATAATTCATAAGTTCAGACATTCTTCCATTCCGACACTTTGAAAATCCCCCTGTAATTGTGTGTGTCTTATGATTACAGGCCATTAGAGACCATTAGTAAATGAAGTTGGAGATTTCAATCGTGAAATGTAAACTCTTGTGAAATGCAAACCTAGTTTCATGTATTAATTGCTTCTAATTAAGGAGGGACATTTTAGCCAATTAGCTTTTGGAATTTAGGTGTAATCAGAAGGAGAATTCAGAGATTTGCTAATTGCTTCCCTCACTGCCGCTGTTTGCATTAGCACAAACATTTGCTGGGTGTGCAGGGTGGTGCACATGCTCCTGGAGGTGCAAGACTTCAGAAGTTCTTTGGCTCCAACAGCAGTGTGGATGGGAGTCCCCTGTGTCCTTGAAATTAACACATAAAACAAACGGGGGAAGATGAAGACAAGGAGGTAACAAACATCAGATTGATTTCGGTGGTCCACCTTGATTGCCTTGGGTGTTGGCTTATGTTAGGCATGCCATATTGATTCTCCAGGTTATAAAGTGTCAAGGGTCCCTGGCAGCTTTGACCTTCCATGAGCCAGACATCTTGGTTCCTGGTAGCCACCCATGATGCCATACAAGGTAGGAACTCTGAGGAAGTTCAAAAATGCCCATCACAAGAAGGGCAAATACACCTCAGAGTTCAAGCATGAAGGGCTACCTCCCATCTTGCAGACCACAGACCTCCTGTAGGCCTTTTCCAGCTCTTGACATGTTTCCAATCATTGTCAGTATTGCCTCCTTGTTTGGCCTTTCTTTGAAGAGTGTGTTGGTCTATTTTGAGATGCTGGCCTTGCTTTCTGCTCATCTGACGTGTTCCTTTCTGATGGTGCTTCTTCCATACTGGTCTGCAGCAGAGGGCCTCTTGCTGTTCTCCATTCCTGCCTCATCTTGCTTCTCCTCTGGCTGCAGAAGCTTTCAACACTAGTCCACCTGCCTCTGCCATCGATTCACATTTGTNATTACAAAGAGGAGTCTTTGGCATCTCAACTTGGGCCTACTCCTGCAATCCTCATTATTATATAATAACTCACCAGTCAGAACTTGCTCATCAAGTCTTCCTCCATCTACATAGTTTTTTCCTTTATACAAATAAAACAGGTTATTATCCACCCCACCCTGCTTTCTGAGAGAACATAAGCTGTTGTCCGTTGTGTGTAAAGATGGTGTCATTGATAGAGACATTTCCTGCAGTTGCTCTCTTAGGAGTAACTTGACTTTATTGTTGCCCTTGCTGCGCACTCTTACATCATGTGCTGGTACCATCAGATGAATTAAGATAACACTCTCCAGGAAAATGGAGTACATGGAGCTTCCCATGCTTCTCCCAGAAGACACTGCTGCTTGTTGAGGTCTGACTCTGTCTTAGGGAAAGGATTATGTGTCTTTGTGTCTCTGCAGTGGTGGTTTTCTCTAGCAATGTGTCCAACTTTTCAACATTGCAATTGCAATATGACATTGTGATCTGTGAAGTTCGTGCTGGAGACCTGCACAATCAAATCACTTAGCCCCACCCCCAAATAATCTCATGAGAAAGTTCTCATGTTTTAAGTTTATGGATTTTGTTTGGGGTCCCATGTATAGACTTCTTTGGCCACATGAGGCTGCATTCACAGGCTGCACAGACACCTGCAGCATGTGAGCTCCGTTCCCTTTGCTTCAAGGGGGAACCCCTACAGAGAAGCCTTTTTTCAGTCATGGCAAGTAGAAAGTCCCAGCTGTGCCATGTCAATTGTGATTTGGGTCACCTACATTGGGCACACTTCTTTTTGTAACACAGCCCCAACTCTCTCTGTTTGCTGGAGTTCCATGATCTGAACAGGCCAGAGTATCTCTCACAGGGATTCATGATGACAATTGTTCTAATTTCCTGGCAGGAAACCTATGCAGAAAATGGTGTCCAACACATCCTCTATCATGACTGTGTGAATGATTAAACAGACTCACGCTTTCAGTATGTTCTCATTATGAACAACCTTCATTAAGAGCAATTAAAACCTGGCCAAAGTTCTTTTCAGATGATTAGTAGACCCACCTCCATTTCTTCTTTTGGGGGGTCAGTTACCAAAAACAAAACAACTGTCTCTACATCAGCATGGCTGGTGCCTGGACTTGAGAGGCCTGAAGCTTCCTGGTGGCTGTGGTATAGTTGTTATGGAAAGAAAGAGAAAGAAAGGAAGAGAGGGATGGAGGAAGAGGGAGAGAGGGGGAGGAGAGGAAGAGAAAGAAAGAGGGAGGAAAGGAAGAGGGGAGAGGAGAAGAGAAAAAAGAAAAAGGATCCTAGGTCCTGAATTAAGATGGCAGATCTTGGTACACAGTTTAATTAAAATCTTGTCCCAGGCCAATGTGATTAAAAATGAAGTTACTTATTAGCTATATATCAATGATATATAGGACCTGAGTTCTATCCTTGCGCCCACATGGTAGAAGGAGAGAACTGAATCCCTCAAGTTGTCCTCTGACCTCCACACACACAGTAAATGTAAAAATAAGATTAAAAACATAATTGGCTTTTAAACCTAGTGCTCAGGATATAGAAGCAGTTGAGCTCTGAGTTTGAGGCTAACCTGGTCTACAGAGCAAATGTCAGGATAGCCAGGGCTGTTACACAGAGAAACCCTGTCTCAAAAAAAAAAATCTCCAAACCAAAAACCAACCAAAGGGAAAAAACAAAACAAAACAAAACTGGACGGTAATCAACCATCATCTTGTGGAACAAAGCATGTCTCAACGAAGGGTCCCAGCTTGGGTTCTAATTAATGCAGGGAGTATTTCCCATGGTCAGATTTGGAGAGTCCATATTCTCCTTGACTTGAATTCTGGAACCAAGTTAGCATTGTTTATGAAATTCACTACAGGATTTAAGAACAGGTCACTAACTCTATTAGGAGGAGAGAAAATACAGTTGTAAGACATAAAACAATGCTTAACTTTTTTTCCTAGACAGTGTCTACTATGGAGGTCATTGTATTAACTGAGTATTTGATTCTTTATGTGTATGTGTGCTCACGCTCTCCTGCATATGGACTCCTACAAAGCTCCAGTGTTGTTTCGCAGCAACCATTCACTTTGTGTTTTACAACAAATGGTTCACTGATTGGCTAGGCTGCCCAGCAAACCCAAGGGATCTTTTTGTCTCCACCTCCTCAGCACTGAGATTACAAGCACAGCAGTGCCTGGCTTTTTCACCTGGGTCCTGGCAATTGAACTCAGTCCTCACGCTTTCATGGCAAGCCCTTTACTGACTGAGCATCCCTCTAGCCCGGCCCCAGCTGGAAATCACTGCAGGGCTTGAGTTATCCTTTTGGGTTTCTATACAATGGCCCTAGTCCCCTCTGAGATGGGAACTCAGGTCCAGGCTAGGAGAGTCACTGTAGAATGTGTGGGATGTGGTTGATCCCATCCCCACACACCCGGTGGCCCAAGACTCCACCACCATTTTTGACCTTCAGATACCACCCTCAGAGAGCATTCATATTTCATTTATAGATGACACAGGCTTCCAAGGTTTCAAGGGACTTGCCCTGAATTGGCCAACTGGATGCTGGGAAAGTCTCTAGGCAGGGAGGGCAGACAGACGGCCCCACATTCCCTGCATGTTCTGTCAGGGGTGCTCACAGCTGTATGGCAGAACACTGGGAAGGGAATTCCTCTGCCTGAACTCCCAGACATAAATGCAAAGTTCACAGGTCTTGACTCTTTCCCACAGAGGAACATGTGTTTTTGTGGAAAGACCACACAGAAGAGTCAGGATCTCCCTGTTGTTTCCAGAATCTGGCCTGTCTGGCCATTCAGCCTGAGTTGCATTAGGGAACCAAGGCCACATCCGCCTGGAAGGAATTTAGAGATTGTTTCTGCTGGTGCTTCAGAACCACTGGAACTGCTCATCAGAGCAGACTCCTGGGCTTCCCTCCCACAGACTCTGATTTAGTGGGTCTGGAGCAGCATTGGATTCTGGCTTTTCCAGCAAGCTTCCAAGGCACGCTGATTCATGGACCACACTTGAGTAGCATTGGCCAAACACTTCCTTGTTTTTAAGAGGGACTGGCAGACTTCTTCCTAAAGGCCAGAGAGTAAATATTTCAGGGTCTGCGGGCCAGTCAATCACCATTGCAAACTACACAATTCTGCCATTATAGCGTGAAAGCAGCCATGAACAGTGTGTATAGACACAAATATGGCTGTCTCCTGACAAATCCATACAAAACCAGGAGGCAGCCTCAGCTGCAGCTGGCTGATCCCTCTCTCTAGGACTTTCCACATGCTTAGGATGGTTTGAGCCTTCCTGACCATTTAGTTGCAAAAACAACAGGTGATTAAAAACAGGGGTGTTAAACGGGGTAGTGGTGCACACCTTTAATCCCAGAACTTGGGAGGCAGAGGCAGATGGATCTCTTGAGTTTGAGGTCAGCCTGGTCTACGGAGCGAGCTCCAGAATAGCCAGAGCTACATAGTGAGAACCTGTCTTGAAAAACAAAAACAAAACATCCAAACAGGGGTGTTGTTTGTAGTCATGTTTTCCTCATGCATGATGACGATGAAATCAAGTAAGTGATCACTCAAAAAACAACAAAAAAATCACCCTGTACTACGTCAGTTAGTACTATATTATCAGCTATAGTGTTAATATTGGTGTCTTGTATTTAAAATACTTCAAATTTTAAAATCGTGTCTCTGTGTGTCTGTGTGTGGGCATGTGTGTGTACAGGTGCCAGTAGAGGCCATAAGAGGGCATCAGATCCCTTGGAGCTGGAGTTCCAGTTCTGAGTGGCCCTCTGCAAGAACAGTAGGTACTCTTAACCACTGATCCACCTTTCCAGCCAATTTGGTTGAGATTGAATTTGGTCTTATGTATTAACTGAGTGCATGTATGGAAAGATAAGAAAAGGGAACATTCACTTAAAAGGGTCATTACTTTCTCAGTGTCCATAAAATAAACATAAAACAGCTTCCACAAGGCTAGCAAGATGAAATGAACACAGATGGCCAGGAACTTTTTTTTTAATATGTTACTCTTTTTTTTTTTTAATGGCTCTAGCTTGTGTCAAGTTGACATAAAACC
>LZPO01017438.1:11580-23646 GCA_001675575.1 Neotoma lepida
CATGGGCCTGAGGGCCAACCTGTTGCTGGACACCCATCAAACAGTGGAAAGGANTCTCTGACCAGTGACAGTATTCATTGCAGTGCTGCAATCCTGAGAGTGAGAGAAAAAGGAGCTGCTCACACAAGCCTGCCGAGCAAGGAGGGGCCCTAGGAAGATTCAACTGCTTCAAAGGTTTACAAAGTCGACCCTAGGCGTGGTGAGGCACAGCCACGACAGGTGGGGCCGGCACAGTGGGTGAGAGCGGGGAAGACACACTCTGAAGCTCTGCCGGGGGCACCAGGCTCCAGCCAGGCACAGATGTGTGCCTGCACAAGTCAAAGCCGTCTAAAGCTAAGGAAAGAACAAGTTCAAGGGGGCAAGGACTCCCAAGGAACTGTAAGCCCACATATGAATATATGAAGGGAATGCAGCTCAGTGGTAAATGGCCTGTGGAACATGGGTCAGGCCCTGAATCCAACCCTTAGCATCAGAGGAAGAGGCAGGGATACTGGGAGCAACTGTTCACTGCTAGGGAGCAATCATGGAGTAGAACAAAAGGACTACTGCACTTGAAGAAGAGCAGGAGAAACTAAATCAAAAGAAAAAGGCCAAGAAAAGTTAAAGGAGGTCCAGGATCCCTGGCCACATCCCGAAGTCCAGGGTACACATGAGAAGAGGGACACACAAGCAAGCAAGCAATCAAAAAGGTTTTGAAAAATAATGACCAAAAGCATCCAAATACTATGAAATTATAAACGGCAGCAACTAAATGTCAATAAGCCCAAGCAGAGTATTAAACACACCCACGCTCCCAGGCCACAGGACAGTGGAACTGCAGGAAGGCACTGGAAAGCAGACAGCTTCCAAGAGCAGAGGAGGACCTCCACCACCCATGGGGCAGGGTGGGAGACAGTGCAGTGTGGCACCTTTAAAGGCAAGAAGAAAAACATCTAACTGAACTCTATACCCACTGGAAATATATTTCAAAAATAGACNTGGAGTAGATATTTATTTTCTACAAATAAAAGCCTGTTCCAACCAGATGTGCACCACAGAATGTGTTAAAGTAAGTTATTCAGGTCGGAAGCACCAAGCAAAGGAAATCTCGGTCTAAATAAAGGGCTGAAGGAAGCTAGGACGGTGCAGGGGGAGGTAAGTTTAAACAGGCATTTTCTCACTTCTGTGTATCCAACGGACACTGACTGTTAGAGTAAAATCGGTAACAATGTGCCATTAATGATGGCTGTTATACTGGGGGGGGACACAAGATAATTATGAAGAGGGGGGAAGGGAATGAACCAGGGCAGTAAGAACCATGCAGGCAGAGGGGTGCATGATTGAAGGCAGGCTTAAGAGTTAAAGATACACACTGTGAACTAGAAAGCAACCACTAAGATAATGCATAGAAATCGTTGGCAGGCCCTAACAATAGTAAAAATGGATATTGATCAANGCTCAATTGATCAATTGCTCCAAGAAAAGGGGGAGCAGGAAAAGACAAAGGACAAGAGGGAAATACCAAAAGGAAGTATCAAGAGGGCAGAGTGGAACAAACATCCCCAGCACTAGCAGCACAGATGAATGGCTGGACAGGAGGTGGCCAGGCCCGCAGCCCACAGCCAGGGTGGAGTCGAATGTAAACTGTAATGAACTGAAATGGAATAAAATTATGATTCATCTCCTCACTTCACAGTCACATCTCAAGTGTTTCTGTACTACTTCACAGTGGAGAAGGCAGAGCACGAGCTTTCCAGTTTCCACAGGCTCTATCCGGCAACAGCGACTCAGCCATGGAGCAGAGGCTGCCAAGTGAGACAATGAGAAGCAAGAATCCACACAGAATATGCATTAAATCTCCTCCTATAGATCATAAATGGCTGCAAGGTAAAAAGAATGGAAAATACACCACGGATGTGCCAACATCAGACAGCAGAGTTCAGAACCAATGCAACCAGGGACAAGAGAAGGACATTCACACAGCCTGAAAATATGTGAAGACAGACAGGCTGGGAAGAGAAANTGCAAACCACACCAGAGCTGAGTCACAGAAAATGGCAGAGCACATGGGCAGAAATCAGTGAGAAGACAGAGACTTGAACACAGCACCAGTCAATGCCACCCAACAGGGGCTGAGCACACACTCCTGTGAGCACATGGGGACACTCATTANGATGTGTCATATTTCAAACCATAAAGCAAGTCTCTGCATGTTTATAACAGCAGTTACCATATAAAAACACATTCTCTGAAAAGAAGAGAACTAGAAATCCNCAGCGCAAAAGTGCCAGTGAATACACATAACTACTTGAAATTAAGTGGCACACTCTTTAAAAAGTAAAATAAGAAATTATAAGGGAAATCCGAAAATATTAACTGAATAAAGTGGAAACAGTATGTTTAGTTTATACAAGTAAAACAAAACACAGNGGGAAATTTATATCAACCAACACATATCAGGAAAGAAGAGTGGTCTCAATTGAAGACCTAAAAAGAACAAAAGCAAAATTGACCCAAAGGAAGCAGAAGAAAAAAAGCAATGAAGGTGAGAAAAAAAAATCAGCCAACATTAGAGAAAAACCAATGCAGTAGACCTGCTCCTTTGAAACAGTAAAACTGATAACTTCACATTAGTTGCATTAACTTCAATTCTTATATTACCTAAAACAATAAAGTTATACCAGACAATCAAAGCAAAAGAGTAAGCCCAGATGTGGTGGTGCACACCTGTAATCCTGTGATTCTAGCNCCTGGGAGGTGGAGGGACAAGGGTCACCTCAAGTTCCAGGTCAGCATGGTCTACATAGCAAACTCCATGTCAGCCAGAACTATGCAGCCAGACCCTGTCTACACACACACACACACACACACACACACACACACACACAGAGAGAGAGAGAGAGAGAGAGAGAGAGAGAGAGAGCGCAAATACAGACCAACAACACGAGCCATGGAGGAGGAGACATCACTGCAGATCCTACAGACAGGAAGAGGACACACAGTGATCCCACTGTTCCAACAACTTACTTGAAATGGGTAAGGCCTTTAAAAATCAGGTCACTTGAGAAGCAGCAGACACCATGGGTGGCACTGCAGCCAGAAGGAAAATGAACTGAATATACAATTCAGCATCTCTCTCAAAGGAAACTCCAGGTTCAGAAGGCTTCCCTNGCAAATTCTGCCAAATATTTACAGGAAGGATCACATTGATTCTGCACAAACCCCTCAGAAAACAGGAGTCACTTCATAACTTATTGCAAGACNCACTTTATAGTCACTGCAATCAAGATAGTGTGGTCCTGGTGGGAGCAGTTATTCAGACAAACACCCACCTCAACTGAAGAAGACACAAGAACTGAGTGATCCGTAGAGAAAGAAGTGTCTCTCAACCAACAAGGCCAGAAAAAGCCTCAACTTCCCAAACACAGATGACAACATGCATCACAGACATACATGTTGGAGCTCCAACATCTGAAATACAGTGGGGAGGCAACACTTTGTAACCTTGTGNGGGTCAAAGTCTTCTCAGGCAGGATACAAACAGAAAAGCCATTGAAGAAACTGCACAAACAGCAAAGTGTGTGACCTTCAAAAAAACCATAGATAAGAAAAGTAAAACAACCCATAGTCTACAAGAAAATGTTCAAATACAGGCACTGACAAAGCCCTTGTGTCCAGAAGCAGCAAACTCAGGACATGACAACCCAACTGACAGGGAAGCTGAGCAGATGCGTGTGGAGAGAGCGCAAATGGCCAATATGTGGTGGCCCACAGAGGCTCCCTAGTAAGGCCTTACTCAAGATCAGAAAGTTTGAGCTTGCTTTGCCTAGCAGGGCTGCATAATAGGATGATTTGGCCAAGGGCGTAGTTACCAGGTGTTTTGAAGGGTCTATACTTGTTGGTACTTTATACCTCGACCTTGAAAGGGGAGGTCTTTTGCTCCTCCCTTGCTGATGTATAAAAAGCCCATCATGATTAAACTCAGGGCAACTGGGTATTGACCCAGGGCCCTCCCCAAGCTATCNTGTATCTCTGTCTTTCTTGTCATCTTTGCCTATATTTCTATCTAATACTTCCTCATTCCTCTCTCTTCCCCTCAAGAACCCTTCAACAGGTCAGAGCAGGTCTCTGACACCCATTGCCCATGAGCACGCAATACCAGGAAAGTGCAGATTAAAAGCCACATGCAATGGCTAACTATGAGCAATCAGCATGGCCCTGTGAGGGTGGAGAGCCAATGAGCACCTGCTGCTCAGAGGCTTTCATAAGAGGACATTTCTTTAAAAGTCACCCCAACCCACATGGCCAGCAACTCCTCTCCTANGTATCAACACCCCTGAAAAAAAGTGGAAACCTTTGCCATACAAAATTGCCACAACGATGTTGGAAACAAATGAAGTGCATCAAGAGGATGGGACCCAGAGATGGGGCCAACACAAAGGTGTGCTCCAACTGAGGAAGAGAGGAAGGTCTGTGGGGTGAGAGCCAGGAGTGAGGAAGTGGAGACTAAGTGTCAAAAGTAAGGTAAGTAGCCAGGTCTTGGACTCAAGACAAAGTGGCCAGGGAGAAGCCAAAGTTAGTCTGACAACATGGAAAGTCCTCTACCTCCATTGAGTGGGTGTGACATGGGTGACTGGTAGACGTCACAAAGCTGACATGAAGACATGTGCTATATGNGGTTATGTGTCCGTGAACAAAGGGATGAGGAACAGCATATGCAAAGCACTGCATCCCTATTCCCCATCAAAGCCACCATGCCTTGACTTCCCATGCCCAGTTGCCCAGTCAAGGACCCACCTAGCCTAGCGAGCCCAGCAGGTCAAGGCTTCTTGACAAAGTTCTGCCCTCCAACTGAGTCCATCTCCCTATAGGCAGGAGAGGACCATTCTGCAAACTCAGCCCCAAGCTCCTAGACTTAAAGTCTGGCACAATTACACATCCCAGATATGACTGCTGAGATTAGTATAAACTCACAGCTCAGGACGCACCCAGGATGCCAGGTAACCATGAACATCTGGCCATGTGTCTCCACACAGACACCATTCTCCTGAGGCACAGCCACCTTGCCAAAACCCAGCACAGGTACCTACACTGTCTCATCCCACCCCGTCAAGTCCCTGTTGGATTCAGAGGCACAAAAGAAACACAAGGTGTGGCATGGCTTCAGATAGTATATGAACACTAGGAAGAAGGAGGTGTGCCTGGCCTGTGTCTCTTCTCTCCTAGTTACGGTTATCATTGCTGGGATGAAACACTATGACCAAAGCAACTTGGGGAGGAAATGCTTCCACATCACTGTTCATCACTGAAGGAAGTCAGGACAGGAATTCAAACAGGGCAGGAACCTGGAGGCAGGATCTGATACAGAGACCATGGAGGAGTGCTGCTGATTGGCTTGCTTCCTCTGGCTTGCTTAGCCTGCTTTCTTATAGAACCCAGGACCACCAGCCTGCTCCTTGGAAACAGTAAAACTGATAACTTCACCAGCACCTCAGCCTCCTGAGGGAAGAAGTTGGGCTTCCCCTTTTTTTCACAGGTGGTGCTAGGTCCTGCCATTCAGCCATAGAGCCCAGTAGCAGAGTCTTTCACTGGGCCCATGGAAGACAGCAAGGTAAGCTCTGGTATCTGGCTGCCTTCAGGAGAGACCCCTGGTCCTGGATGAACACCAAAAGGTAGGTGTTTGTGGCCTGGGCTATGGGGAGTTCCTTGAGAGTCTCTTCAGCAGCTTCCAGGTCAGGAGACAGCTGCCTACTCCTAGTCTTGGCCCCTCCCCACCCATGTCTAGAGACCTGAATGCAAGACCTTCTAGCTGGGTGACAACAAGACACTTTACTTCCAACCCACAATGCTGCACTGCCACTGTCCCAGCATGCTCTTCATAGTTATCATCAGAGTAGACCAGGAGGGACAGGCCTACTTGTCCTGACAGGCCTGCCAGCTGCATGTCAACTGTCTAGTGGGCAATGATGTGGCTCCTCTCTGGCCCGTGGGTCCAAGGCAGGCAGCTGGGAGACTGTGATCAGCAGCACACCACAGCTCACTGCCACTCAGGACCCACGGCNTGCTCACTCACAGAACAAGGNTCCAGGCTGGACTCTCTGTCACCCCACAGTAGCTTCTTCCCTACTTATATGATGTCTTCCTGGAGGCAGGGAGTGTGTTACCAAGAGATGGCTCAGTAGGGACAAAGGTTTCCCAAAGGCAGGAGCAGACCCTCCGGCCCCCAGCACTGAAAGGGCCTTGAATATAGCAGAGGTACCTTGGAGCCCTGTGAGGAAGAAGGACTCAACACTGTCCTTCCTGTGGGCCATTCTCCCTGGGCCACCTAGAGGGGCATCTCTAGTAAGAGGAATGCCTGTCTATACCACCTCTGAAGATCTCACTGCACCTGTGCCTCCCTAATCACACACCAACAGCCCAAGTCCCCTCACTAGCCCACNCTGTGGGCTCTGGAGTGAAAGGGTCAAGGCATTATTAGCCTAAGCTTCTAGATAAACATTCTTCTCTCATGGTCCTGCTGAGTGGGACCTGAACCNGGACACTGACAGTCATTGCACAGATTTCAGCCCAATCCTGCCCCAGTACCTGACGTCATTAGATGAGGGAGATGGGTCACAGTCCCTGCCCCAGTCTCCTACCCGTGGCTAATGCTGCCAAGCTCATTTGGCCCTGCATGCTGGGCCCCACCTCCTCTAATCACATCTCTGGTAGCCTTCCTAGGACCCTTCCACAGCCAGCATCTGAGTGGAAGCACCTGGCTTCCTAGCNCTCAGACTTCCNGGCATGCTCAAAGCCCCAGATCACCTTCACCATCCTTCCCTGTACAGGCCTCCCATGTGCTCTCTGGAGCAGGCAGAAAAAAATGACCAATCCCCTACTCGGTCCAACATCTAGCACACTCTACTGGTGACAAGGGACAGTCATGGTTACCTCCAGCCTGTCCATATAAATGGCCCCACTCAGGCCCACCTCCTACAGGAAGCCCTCTCTGACCACCCTGCCTCCCACATCTCCCTGGGTTCAAATCTACTGACAAATTCAGACTGTCCCATGCTCCAGACTCTTCTCTGAACTACAGTTCTTCTGAAAGTTAGCCCCAAGCTAGATAAAACCTTTAGATCGAGACCCTCAGGTGTGACCCAGGGACAAAGCTTTGNACATCTGTCTGACAGAGGACAAAAACTGAGAAGTGTATCTAATGGCAACCACCACCACCACACACCCAAGCCCAGACTCATACATCCTACAGAATCATACCCCAAAACCTCACTTCTCCAAAAGCAGGGACCACGTGAATGGAGCTGTTCTCCCTTCCAGAGCCATGTGGTCCTGCTCTCCTACCTGGAAGCCCCCCCCCCCAGGAGCCTCCACAGGCCACCCAGGACAGAAGGCAGCACAAGAAGGCAGATCCAGGTATTCCAGGCATCCCCAACAACCCCACACACGGAAACACCAACTCCTCTGCATGGCAGCCCCTTACTGAAGGAAGCACAGCCATGCTAGTTGCTTTAAACTCATTTTTTTAAAGACAGCTGAGAAGACAAACACTCTTAGAAATGATGAGATCCACTTCAAAATAATTCCTGGGTCAAAGAAAAAAATCACAATGAGAATCAGGAAATATTTATTACTGAACAAAGATGTAAAATGCTGCATTTTTTTTTTAAAAATATGTGGTATTCAACCAAAGCAGTGAGTCTTTGGGAATGTATAACTTTAAATGCTTTTATTAACAAGAAATAAAAGGCAAGCAGTGAATATGCCTAAGGTAAACATCCAATCTGGGAGTCAGAAGACTAAAAGGCAACAGGCAGTAGGAGGGAAAGTAAGAAACAAAAGCAGAGACCAACAAAACTTTAACCCAAGAAAGAAGCTGGGAGAAACAGTGACTCGCACACAGTCCCAGGTGCAGGGAGAATGTGGTAGGACCATGTTCCAACAAGAACAAAATACCAACAGTGGCACCATTCTCCNCAGCCCTGGCTGCTGGCACTTGGAGTGGAGCAATTCACCCTACAGGGCCTCAGGGACGGGTCTATCTGGTCTCTTCTTTAGGTGAAATCAAACTGTGAAGAAGCATAGCGGTNAGGGGGAGGGGGTGATGGGAGAGGGGACCAGGACCAGAGCAAGGTGCATCAAGGCTGTACACTTGATATCCACAGGGCTGACCCCTTGATATTGGCATGGAGAGACACTGTGTGCAATTTTATTTCAATGAATCTGAATGTCTGCGTGAAACGGACACATTTTAAAACTGCCCCCAAAAGAAACAAAAATACTTGAATGGCTTTTCACACCTTGGAAGGTTGACTCAAGTCAAAATGTTTCTATGCACAAAATAGTTATGCAGCAAAATCCCAGGAAGGTTTAAGGAGCACATAGCCCTTCCTCCATGAATTCAGAGGAGGGGCAGTCCCCACCAGGCGTTTCTGCTACAATAGCGACACGGTGAACATGTCTCATGGTGGCCTGGCGTTGCAACTGAAACACAGATCCCTGGTGGAGCTTTACTCATGCACTTGGGATTTTGAATGGTGACCTCTTCTGGGCTGGTGATGTGTAGCACAATACCCTGGTGGCACACACTGGGTGACTCCCAGCATGTCTCACCAGTGGAACTGGCAGGGCCAGCAGTGTGCTGTGNTGCCCACCTCTTTGGCTCCAGTCTGCAACTTTGCATTCTACCATGTCTACACAAACTATGTGTGCAGAGGACAGCCGGTGCTGTTAGACAGCCTACCCACTATCAACTGTCCGGTGAGGACTTGGAACACCTCCAGCTATGCTGTGAGACTCAGTGAGAGGTACTAATCACTGGCCATTCACTGTGGTTTATTGGCTTATCGAGGAGCACAAGAGGTCCCATGTCAATCCAACATCCTAACACAGGTCCCAGCTGGCTCAGGAAGAGAGGAAAACATTAGCAGGTGAAACTGCTGGAAGAGAAGAGAAAACTGCACTGTTCACAAACATCTACAGAGCAAACTCAAAAGATCTCACAGACAAATTACTGCAATTCATAAAAAAGACTTCAGCAAAATGGCTGGGTATGAACTCAATTACACTCCACAGGAAAAGCTGGTCCTTCAACAAATAAACTTCAAGGGCAAAAGGGAAAAAGATGGAGTTGAGCCTGGAGATGTGGAAGGACTCAGAAGGCTCCAGATGTGTGATCTGCCAGGCCTNCCTCCCACAGCAATCCTGAGAGCCCAGTGCCTGCCTCAGCAAGCAGCTTCTGAGCAGGATTTCCTGGCACGGTCCTCATAGAGACAGACATGTGGAGATGTTAGCAGTTGAGACGAAGGCTAGAAAAGGGTTCAAATGAAATCTGACCAACTAATCAGGGGCAGACAGCAGTGACAAGGAACAATGGGGGGACACTAGGGAGTTGCTACATCACTGTATCTCTTTTGTGTATGTGAAAGTTACCATATTTATAAAGTTAANAAACAAGCATTAAATTAAGAAAGACCTACAGATTTTGCTTTTCACAAAAAAAACTCCAAAACCTAAATACATGTGCATACCAGCAACAAACACTTGGAAAAACTTAATGTTCAGNTACCACTGATAATAGCAAAAAACAACAAAAAAAGCTTTTATGCTTTTTTTTAATTAAGAAATGATGTACAAGATCTTTATGGAAAACTGTATGGGGCTTTACTGAAGGACAGGACAGAAGACTCTGCCAATGCAAAGACTGAAGACAGAATGATAAGAACATTGACTTCCCCATGTTCACCCAGTGGACATACAAACCCAATCAGACCACCAATGGCCTGAGAAGAAGACTCCAGGAAGCACCCCTTCTCCAGGCCAAAATGGCTCTGGGTATCTTTGTGAGGCTCAGCAACAGGAGCTGTGGCAGCAGGAAACAGCAAGCCACCTAATATCCCTGGGGTGTGGAGTGAGCAGAGTGACGCCAGCATGCCCTCAGCAGAACAGAGGACGGGGACAACTAAAGCATGACAGTTACACACCACACCAACCGGCATCAGAACAGGCATGGAAGCGGCAAATCGGGCCGGTATGGTAGCCAATCCCATTCCATAAAGCCCCCAAAGCATGCCAAACCCAGCAGGATGCCATTAAGGAAACAAACACAGGAAAATCAAACTAAGAAAAAAGGCAAGCAGGGAAAAATGGGATTCAGGGCCAGGAATGAAGGAGCTGGGCTGGAAAAGGCCGAGTGATGACAGGGTGTGCANGTCATCCATCTTTAAACCATGAACATGAACTGTGAGCATCTAAAAAGCACACACTGTATATATGTACCCTTTATACACTCAGCATCCCAAGAACACAGTAACCCAATACCCCTGAAATCCAGCTCTCTCTGTATCCTGCTTAAGCCCTCACCTGCTGCCTGGCTTCATGGAAGGAAGCATCGGACCCAGTGCTGGCCCTGTGCCTTTCCACCCAAGTCTCCCCGTGGCTGCTCCTCCAAGCGTCTGCCCCCTCCCACCCAGTCAGCTCAGCCTTTGTCTCTGGTTCTCAGCATGCATCTCAGAAAGTCTCCCAACAACATAACCACTAGGTCCAGGGTTNACCTGCTTTCTCTATTTAGGCCCCAGCACCTAGAGCCCAGCCTGGAATACAGAAGGACCCAGCATCTCTTTCTAAGAAGAAANGAAGCATCCTATTACCACGTGGGAAGGAAGGCCTGGGACAGTGCCTGAACAGCACTTCATCCCAGTTGAGGAGGCCCTACATGGTAGCAGNACGATGAAGAGGGAGCATGCATCTGATATCCTCCCTGANATAGTGCACACCCCAGCACAGGCAAGGTAGAGACCAGCCACCCTTCCCTCAACTCAGAAGGGCCCTGAGNTCAGTGGAGCCAGGCCCAACACAGAGGCGAGACCCCTAGCTTGCAGCAGCTACTAGGCTGAGCCNAAGCAGANNCCAAATTCAATGTCCTCCCCACTCCAAGACAGGAAGCCTCCCCAAATCAGAGGCTGGGCTAACANCNCCTTATATAGGCCCAAATGGAGCAGGGTACCTTCCAGGCCAGCCCCACAGNAGGGGAAAGTGGCAGGAAAGGCATGGAATTCAGTGGAGCTCAAACTCAGATACCTACAGGAGGATCCTAGCTCTGCAGATANGCAATCCCAGAGAGCGGCTTGTCACCCAAGGACCTCAGTGTCCCCTGCTTTATGCTGTGCAAAGCACAGCTGCCCGAGTGCCATCAGGAGGTCTAACCAAGATCATCCACCCCTCAGTCACATCCCCACACACCTAGAACATTCCAGGGGTGTGACAATGGACCCCTGCTCCATGCCTCATTGGAATGACAACTCCTCAGTGGCCCCACACCGAGCAGTCCTCCATCTTTCCTCTCCCAGGGTACCCACGCTAGCCTCGGCAGTCACTGGTGCTGGTCACTCCTCAGAGGAGTGTGAGCTGATGGAGCCCACACACTGCTACCACCTTCCCACCTCTGGATGTCTGTTGTGCCATTACTTAGGGGCTGGCAGCCTTTTCTTGAGGGTCCTTTAAAAGGGCNATGGCTCCNCAAGCCACCTCTGCTGGTGATGGAATCATACGACATCTTCTNGTGGGCAGGGCAGGAAGGAAGCCTTCTCGCTGAACTGGAAAAACACAAAATCCCAGAGGGACAGGGTGAGGAGAGGAAGGAAGAGAGTTCAGGTTCAGGGCTCAGAGCACAAGCCCACCCAGGCCCACCTGGCTCCTCTGCACCCTATCCCAGGGCCACCCCAGGCTTCTCAACAACCCAGAGCTGTTGCCTCCACCACTATAGGCAGCTTTATGTTCTACATAGGAACAGTGAAACAGGGCTAAAAAGACCGTGTTCCCTATTTTCTCTCCCAAGGACTCTGGGAAGGAGCACTCTGGCCACCTCTAGAAAGATCACAGAGTGAGAAGTGCTGGAGAGATGGTTCAGCAGCTAAGGGGGCTTGCTGCTTTTCCAGTATCCAGCACTCATATCAGGCAGCTCTCAACTGCCTATAACTCCAGCTCCAGGGGATCCAACGCCCTCTTCTGTCCTTCCTGGGTACTGCACTTGCATGCACAAACACATATACACAATAAAAAATAAAAAAGATCTTTTAAAAAGAGAGACTG
>LZPO01017438.1:39113-70288 GCA_001675575.1 Neotoma lepida
CAGTCTCTCTTAGACTTGGGAAGTCAGAGGAGTGGGACAGCTCCCAGGGCTGGCCAATGAGCACATGACCCTAGCCCAGTTCTGAGCCCAAATCCCTTGGGAAGCAAACCAGCTGGTCTTTGAAGACATCATAAGGCACAGACCTGACCTGAGGCCATGGGAGCTGGCTCAGGCCTGACCACTTTCAAAGGAAAGCTGGGATGGTCTTAAAGGCTCATGAGACTATAACCTAGCCCAGCTGGGCCTCATGCACTAGGGCAATAGTAGTGGGACAGACTTCCCATCTACCTCCACCTGGCTCAGGAAACCAGGACCCAGGCTCTAAAACAGAAGTTCTCAACCTGTGNGTCACGACCCTTTAGGGGGTCACATATCAGATATTTACATTACAATTCATAACAGTTGCAAAATTACAGTTATGAAGCCTTAGGAAGGTTGAGGACCATTGCTCTAAAACCACTGGGCAGAACACTGGGAGGGGCTAGCTGCTCTCTTCCAGGGATTCCTGCCTACTACTCACCACAGCCCTCTCGGGTCTCCTGACTGAAACCCCCACACATACCCAAGCACAGCATGAGCACGGTGTGGACTGGCGGGCACCCTGAGAGCCCTCCCAACAATGGCCTAGAATGTGTGGGTGAGAGTACCACACACTGTCCCAACAGCAAAGAAAACACTAGCTCTGCTCTCTGAAGTGACATACCACCAGACCCCCACCACAGCACCAACTGGATGTAGACTGGGCAGGAAGCAACAGTCAGCCCAAGAAGGGACTTGGCACCAAAATCTGGCCCAGAATCACCCAGGCACCTGTGGATCCGGGGGCTGGAAGATTAAAAACCTAGGCCAAGGTAGGAGTTGACTTCACCACACAGTATCTGAAGCAGGACAGAGACAGGCCTTGCCTCTGGGGTCCAAAATAACAGCTGTACCCTTCCAAGTTAGCTAGGAAAGGATAAAGGGGGGTACACCCATAAGATCAAAACAGAGACCAGGCACTTAGTCTGCAGTCAGCGCTGCTGAGTCAGGGAGGCTGGTCTCCAGCAACTTCCGCTTTCCCTCAGAGGGAGCCCAGGACCTGAGAGCAACTCCAGAGCTCAAAGACTGTCCCCAAAGTCACATGCTGAAACTCTTGCTAAAAGTCAGGGGTAAAACCAAAAGACTAAAGACTCACAGAGGGCTTGACTTACAAGAAAACTGCTTTAGAAGTGNGAAATCCATGAATCAGAGATTCCTGAAGAGTTCTCTTACATGTGAACAATTTGCGATGGGATCAGAGGGACCTAAGAAGCCAGGAACTGGAAGGTGGCAGGGCCAAGACAGAAGGAATCCCTGGGCAGTAAGGCCTCGGGAAGTACCTAGAGGCCTCTGTATTTCAATACACAGGCATGCACGTGCGCACACACACACACACACACACGCACGCACACACGCACCAATGCTACTGCTAGGCTACATTTGGCAAAANCCAGTGGACCTCAGGCAAGGTTCCTGAACACCAATAGTTCCTGTACTTTTTCCTTTGGGTAGAAAGAGGAAGCCCAAATCTAGAAGAGTCACACCTCACAGTTACAGCAGAGAAGTAGGTCTTTCCCACCAAAGGTGGCTTGTGGACATGTGAACATTCACATCTTCACAGATAAGGACAGGAGAGTACCCAAGAGCAGAGGAGCAAAAGAGGACACCATAGTACCTTGTGGGAGACAGAAATGGGCATGACCCTAAGTTTAGACAGGCAGAAGCGAGACTGGCAGAGGACAGGACAGATCCAGGACCCACAGGGTCNAGCCTACTGAGCAGTCTTCAGGGCACTACCTGGTTAAGTCACCGTGTGCATGGACTTTCTCTCAAGGCCTTTACCTTAAACTAGCAAATCAAGTCACTCAACAGAGACATAGAACTTGCAACTCCACCNGCACCCACCTACCTGTCAGTCTCACCACACAGAGACATCCAGGCAAAGCAGCCAAGGTCCCACAAAAGCCCGCTTCCTGCCCATGCCACTGGTTCCTCATCCAGTCCTAGGAAGCATCCCAGAGCAGGCTGCAATGCTGAAGATCTGTGGAGGCAGGAAAGGCAGCATGGAAGAGGAAACGGATGGTTGGGATAGAGAATCCAACACCAAGAGGTGGGCAGCAGCAGGAGGGTGGATCCCACCATGGCTTAACCACCCCTCGCCAAGCTGTAAGTATAGGGGGTGGATATGTAGACTACTCAGGGACNGCTGTGACACACATGGAAATCGCTGGTCCCAATGGAGTCAGCAGAGATTGAGGTTGCAGAGGCTGCCTTGACTAATAGGCAACCTTAAGAAAGTCCCCCGCCTCTCCTTGTCACCCCACCACACCAACCCACACCGTGTGGAATTCTTGGAAGAAAGCAGGACACGCCTCCCACAGATGGACACAGGCACCTAGTCTCCTATTCTCCTCAAGGGGAACCAGAACCCAGAGGGCAACATAGTGCCCAGTAGCTCTGGCCCCAAATTCACAGTGAAACCAACTCCCAGGACAATGGTATGAGGGGCTTGAGCCCTGAGAAGTGACTGGATCTAGAGAATGGTGTCATGATGGGATNAGTACCCTTTGAATATCAGACAGCTTGCTTCTCTCTGCCTCTACCATGTAGAGACACAGATGTCACTGCAGCCAGTGGCAGGGCGACCAACCCTGAAGGTGCCTGACTTAGGCACCAAGCAGNAAGGTCTGCCCTACTCAACCTGGCCACACTTCCAACAGATTTCCACACAGCCTCAACCAAACAGCAACATTGACACAGGGTGTTAGGGGAAACACATGGGCAGAGCACAGAACCCCACACACCTGCAGCAATGTNCAGGNCTGCCCTCTCCACTCTTCTGCTGGCTTCCCGCCCCAGCTCTGCTCCTGACCAAAGGAGGAAAAGCAACCCAACCTTCAAGTCCACATCTCCACTGCACCTTCATCCACCCCTCAGCAGACTCCTCGTTCAAATTCAAAGTCTAACACTCCAGTGACNAGTTTGGGGAAATGGCAGCCCGTTCTCCATCTCATAATTTACACCCAGGTGAGTTCCAGATGGATGACAGGGTTAAAAACTTGAAAGATAATTATAAAATAAACCAGTAAGAACCCAAAGAAACATTCCAAGTATGAAACCAATGTTTTACACACACACACACACATACACACACAAAGAGAGGCAGAGGTGGGAGGGAGAGATTTGGTATCATATATTTTTTAATTCTATAAATCAAAATACAATCTATGAAAAGACAAAAGATAAGTAAAAATATTTGCAATGATATGATGATTACACACACTGGAACAAGGGAGAGACTAGGCATGGCCAGGGGCCCACAGGCCAGCAGGAAGGGACAAGTCACANAGGCCATCTCTGCCCATCTGATCAGTGCAGTGGATGGCCCCAGCAGACAATTTGCTGAGGAACTCATTCCACTTGCTTCCGTCCTTCCCCACTCAAGACCTCTGCACCAAGAAACCCCAGAGGAAATCATCAGAAGCCAGAGCATTGAAAAAAAGCACTAAGNNTCCAGGCAGGGTGGTGTGCACCTGCAACCCCAGCACATGTANGGAGGGAGGAGGATCAAGACTTTGAGGCCAGCCTTGTATGACACAGAGTTCCCTGTCGGCCTAGGAAACATAGTAAAAGGAGAAAGCTAGTAATAACCTCCAGAAATCCACATTAAGCCACATACCTACATTAAACCCAGGAACTTCACATCATGTCAGATTCACTTAGTCAGGGGAGATCTGCTCAGAGGACATCAGAGTGAAAACACAGCCAGAAGAACATCAGTCACCCCTAAAAACGCACAAGGAGCTTGTATCTCGCCTGCAGGTACATGATGGGGTCACCATGCCACAGAATCATCTGGCAGCCTCTAATAAAGACCACCTGCCCTACCAGACACACTGGCACTTACCAGGAGAGTTGGAAACATGCTTCCCATGCTCAGAGCATCCTTGACATGACCACACATCCCAAACATCTACAGGGGAAGAGAGAGACCACAGAGGGAGTACACTGGCCCCACAGCCACACCCAGGTCTCATGAGCACGCTGAAGCAACAGAGGAGAGCAAAGGACGCCTACTATACTGGACATATAAAGAAACCGATGGACTCTGTGACATGAATTGCAGGAAAAGGCCAGGCCAGATCAACTCCACATGGGGAAAGGCTGGCAGGGAGACAGAGATGTTCTAGCGATCAGCTCATGTTTACAGGTGCACCGAGACCATATAGTTGCCACAACTCAGCATGCTGAACACCACAGAGCAGAGTGTCTTCTTGCTGCACTGGCATCGTCAAAACTGCACTGTCTGACAACCAGAAGGAAATGTGTTCCAGTGCCAACAAGGAGCTGACAGACACTGTAATGGAGCAAGCCTTACATGGAGATCAGGGTACAGAGCCAAGCCCAAAGGATGCTGGGAGGTTGGGTTCCATTTATAGATGTTCAGAGTGAATCCACAGAGCTAACCACAGCTGCCAGGCTGATCNGAAGTATGATTAGAGTACATGCTTGTGGACAAAGGGTTTCACTCTGAGATGACGGGACTGCTCTGGAGTTAGAAGGTAGGGATGGCCACCCATCTTAGAGTACTAAATACATGGATGCAGATGCTCTGAGACATCTGACTGGTGTGTAAATTGGATCTCAAAGCTCTGACACACCACTCAGAGTGGCTGTGGTGTAGGACAGGCAGGGGAAAGACACAAGCTACAAGAAGATGCTTCATTGGAACACTGCCCCTCATGCAGGACCCTGACCCCATGAGGCACCCAGATGTTGCTCCTAAAATGTTCCAAGTCTCTCTGCCAGCTGCAGGTATCACTGTCTACAATCAGAAATGGAGTGAGTTGAACTCAAACACAGGCTAGGCTGTTACTGTGTGCCCAGGGCCTGCAACAGCATTTGGCAGTGCACATTTACTGATAGATGATCCCAAGTCATCCTGACCCTGCGAACAGGCTACTAGGTTTCCAAACCTGGGGTGGCAACTACCACGGACAGCCATTTCTGCAGAACAAATGGCTATAGCAGCCAACATGCATGCATATGCACACACACACACACACACACACACACACACACACACACACACACACCATGCTCTTCCTGTCCTCCTCCTCCATCCTTGCCTCAGCAGAGCTTACCAGTTTACTTCCAGATTATTCTGTTCATTTCTACTGGCCACAGCCTGGGCTATAACAGGGGCCACACATGCTGCAGAGGCTTCACCTGAAGGAAAGTTTCCACCTACCCCAGACAGCTGGTAAAGGCCTGGAGTCCCAGGCCCCTGATCAAGTCACAAGTGAGCCAATCAGGAGGCAGCGTGAGCCCTGGAAAGTCCTGACTCCTTGACTCCTAGACTCCAAGGCCCTTGACCTTGCCCCCCCCTACCAACTCCCTGCATCCGTGTCAAGGAAAGCTTATAGTCTCTGACCCCAGGGTGGCTGTGGAGTCTGTGAGCAATACCTTCAGCTGGGACTGTCTCCTCAGGTCCATCCCATGACAGTGTCCAAACCTGAGCTGTTCACAGCCCAAGGTGGTCACAGCCTCTACATCAATACCTAGCCTGGTCCACCGTGGTGTTATCCCTGAGCTGCCAGCAAAGTGCCAACATCAGCTTTGCAGTGTTCTTTGCAGCTTTGCGGTTGCAGGGGTGGAACCTCAGAGAGGAGCAATGTCCTCCTGCCCCAGCATGTGGCCTTGGACATGGGCAGGGGCAGAGCCAGGACTTTATCCCAAGAGCGTCCTCTCATCTTTGCAATGGACTTAAGTCCACAGCAAGCTCAAGCCAGCATCGTGCTAGAGAGTGAGTGTCCCCATGGCTATGGCAAAGGTCAATTCCCTTGCCACTGTCTACAACCCCTTCTCCCAGCCTTGAAGGGGTCCCATCCTGCTCTTCATAGCCAGGAACAGCATTCCACACATCCAGATGCGACATGTTCATGCTTGCAGCCACTGAGCAGGGAGACGTGTGTCAAGGGGGGCACATGGGTCAGGAAGACAAGCAAAGGGAAAATAGCTCCTGGCTCCTAAATGAATGTATAACTCCCTCCAGGATCTCCAAGGTGGAGAGGCCCACTCAAACTGGCACTCTGGGCCCAGAATGAGTCAGGTACCTCCAAACCCTTGAAAGCCCCTTTCTCCTGCAGGGGGACATGCCAGCAGCTATCCCTGGCCAGAGAGAAGAATGGATAGAGGCTGGCAGCAGGTCTCCAGTGCCACAGTCCCCATGGACCACATTCAGCTCCCTCCTTCCCCATGCTAAGATGGTCCTAGGTGCAGGTTAATGAATACAGTCAGCCTCTGGGGATAATCACTTTGACCCAACAAGATCTACTAAAAAAAAAAAAACAAAAAAAAACAAACAAACAAACAAAAAAAAAACCTCTGCAGGTGCCTGAGCCCCAGGCAGAACCCTGTGGTCCCTGGGGGAGGATGGGCTGCCCACTCCTGCCCTCCCAGGTTTGAGCAACCCCGTGTGCCACTGCCTAGTAGGGAGGAAACTCGGTGTTCCATGTACCTACTCCTGCCCACTCTACACTGGGAGTTTCTAGATCGCAGGGACAATGATGAAGAACACATTGAAGATGACAAAAGAGGAGACTCCACTTTCCAGCCTTGGTGGCACACTTACCTGATGCAAAGTGTTCTTCCTAGTACTCAGAAGCACGAACACACTTTCACACACTAACATACTCCCACGGCTCNACAGATGAGAAAATGAGACACTAACACACTTCCACAGAGCTATAGAAAATGAGGTACAGAGATNAAACAATAGGCCCAAGGCCCCAGGATATCAGCAGTGTGGTCCAGCCTGGCTCTTAAGCAGATGTCACAGNATGGGATGTGAGGGTAGAGATGAAACTGAAGGATGCTCATGGGTCTGGNCTTTGATGAATCACAGAGACTCATGCTGCCAGGCAATGTTCCAGAAGCTGTTTAGAANACAACTCTGTGCTCCTTCCCAGACATCAATACAAACACAAGTCCAGACCCTGCTCTACAGGACTACAGCCTAAGCCCTTCCAGCTCCCCAACCCAGGCTAGCCCACTTTAGAAGGTAGCCATTTCACAGGCTCTCACCAGATGATGACCCCTGCTCAGTGCCATCCCTGCAAGCCACTCACATATGTCTCTGCCTATCTTGCAGAGAAATAGCACTGTAGCAACANGCTGTATGACAGACACCCACAAGAAGAGGGGGGGAATAAAGAAAGACTGTGAAGAAAGTTCTAGAAGAGAGTATGAGTGATTGCCACTAGGAGATGAGGACATGGGGTATACTTCCTTCATTCCCTTATGAGCGTTCTATAAGGAAGAAGTTCTACTTTGGAGGAACCGAAATGAAATCCTCCCTTTTTGGTATATGTGGGGAGGGTGTGCACAAATGCACGTGTGTACAATCTGTCTATGGGTGAACATGCATGCATGCGTGCACGCACTTAGAGTCCAGAGGAAAACCTGGAGTGTTATTCCTCAGAATTCATCTGTCCTGTTTTGTTGTTGTTGTTGTTGTTGTTATTGTTGCTGTTGTTTTGAGACAGGGTCTTTATGGCCTGGGGCTCAACAGGAAGGCTACAATGGCAAGCCAGCAAGCCCCAAGGTTCCTCCCACCTCTACCTCCCCAGCACTTGAATTACAGATGCCCACTGCCATCCCCAGTTTGTTTTACATGGGTTCTGGGGATCCAACTCAGGTCCTCATGTTTGCAAAGCAAGCNCTTTACCAATTCAGCTCTCTTCCCAGCCCCCTCTTTTTAAAATAAAGGATAAAAATGTATCAGGACTTTCCAATGTGCTTCCTTCCCACTCTCCCACCCAATCACATGTGAACATACACATACCAGCCCAGCCAGCACCTGGGACCTGGCTCTGCCTCACATCCAAGCATTGCAGTCTTGAAAACCCTAATGAAACAAGGGCTGTTCGGGCCCAGCCTGAGATCTGCCAACACCCTGGTGCCTGATGCTCATGCTTCACATAGGAGACGCTGAGTCAGAGCACAGCTCACACTAGTACCATATCTTGGCTGTGGAGTCCTCCAATTGGGGAGCAGACCATTTTCCACTCCTCTGATACCTGATACCCCTCAAACAAAGGCCACCTGCTCTGAGGCACAGTGCCATGGTAGAATGGGAGGCATACCCACACCCAGGCCCTGGCNTTCTGATCATGTGTGTGCACAAGCATGTGTGCCTGTATGTGCAACTGAGAGCCAGAGAAGGGCCCTGATGGGGGAGCTACAATTACATGAATCAGTGTTGTTATAGCAACTTCGACTCTGAGTCAAACAGAATGTAGCCAGGCACCCCCAGGCACCATGCAAAATGACGCCTAGAATCAGCAGCAGAGAAGCTGGATCACCACCATTGTGAAAGGGTGGTCAAAATGCCAGCCGTGTACACCCCTCGCCCTCCACCTCCACCTGCCAAGGCTGTTGTCATCACAACCTCCCTCCCTCCTACCCTTAGGAGTACCACAAGAGGCCAGGCATCTGTTCCCGCTCTGCCCACAGCCCAGCTGCCTGCCACAGCTACCAGTCCCTTTTCCCTAGGATGGCAGCTGCAGAGAAGTAACAGTGCGTACATCACAAAGGCACAGGTAGAGAACCCCACTAGCACAGTTGGCAAGCAAGAGGGTAGGGCTAGGGGTGAAAGGACTATAGGGGAAGAAGGAGGTGTGGCCCTCATTCCCTTGGNCACATCCCACTCNTGGGGAAAACCTACTCCTTCAACCAGGTGGCCCAACCTACAGGGAGAGAACTCAGCCAGTAGACTATAAGCCTATAGCCACTATGTAAACCTCAGGCCTAAGCAGATAGAGAATCTATGTCACCATATCCCAGCCTACAAGCTGAGCCTCATAGAGGTCCAAGCCTCACCTAGGCCATCTAGCTGGTGAGAGGCCAAGATAGAATCCAGAGCCAGGTCCCTCTCCCGCCAAGCTGCATTGGCACTGTACAGGCTTTGGCTAAGTCTGGGAGCAGCCACAGCCATGGAGCTTAAAGCCTGCAAGGCTAGAACAAGTGCCTGAGTGTGCCAGATCCAGATCCCCATGAGGTCAGCAAAGCTGGGCACAAGTTCAACTTGGTAAGATATGGCCTGATGGGAACNCTGCTGTGCACTTGCCATGCCCAAAGCCACTCTCAAAGTCTGGANTGGGACTCCTGAGGCAGTGTGCCATTTGCATGAGGCTCAGAGGACATTGCAACCAGGTGCCAGACTGAGCAGCCAGGCTGGAGAGAGATGGGCCAACCCTGACCATGGCTACTGCCCGCAGCGACGTTGGCTCAAAGCCAGAACCTTCTCAGCAGACTTGACCAGCTCCTGAAGCTTCATAAGGAAAATGCTAGGACAGGAAGACACTGGGATAGGAGGCCAGCCTGGAAGTCCAAGAGAGGCTCACAACAAAGCCAACCCACTGGAGGCAGGAAGGAAAAACCCTGGCCAGTACCAGAGCCCTGGTGCCACACTTCACCAGGAGTTCACAGAAACCCAGACAAAGGATGTGAAAATAAGGATGGTGTGGAGAATTTCAGAGGCTCTCAAGTTGGGGAAACACTGGTCTCCCCAGCTTGAAGGACACACTACTAGGGCGACAGGACAGCTCATGCATTGGACAAACATTTGGACAAAGGTAATGCTAGGGGCAGGCTCAGCACCAACAACATGCCACAGAAGCACATANACTAGCAGCAAGTCAAGACATGCACCTTCTACCTGAGAGAACTGCTCCCACAATGCTCCCTTAACTTCCCAGAGCCTATGTCCCCTTCCATAAAAGGCAAACAGCAGGACTGTTCTGATACCCCCAGATGAGGCAACAGTACTGGAGAGCCTGCTACATCATCATCCACATGATGGCCGCTCCTCACACAGCCCAGCTCTCACCTCCCTCTTCCTTCTNTCCTCTCCCATCTCCTGCAACCCATCAACAACTCCCCAAACTTTCCCAGTCCTGAAGGCATGCCCCAACCAGCAGATACCAAGAGGTAGGATAAGACAGGGGAAGGAATATCAAGACAGACATCTGTCCCTCCGTCATTCACCCAGTGGTCCTCAGGAAGGAGGCGTCAGGTAGTTAAGGCCAGTGGCAGCCAGATGCAGGCACGGCCCATTGAGCACCCTAGCCAGCTGCTATCCAAGGTTCTGAGAGCATAGGCCTTGAGCAACATGCTGGCCTGACCCACAGTGACCTTGTTGCTCTTGCAGCTTGACTGGAGCCACCTCCACCTCGGGCTCAAGCTCAGCTTCTCCCCTCCCCACAACCATCACACACGGGGACAAGAGTGTAGGTGCATCTTTGCTAAGCACTTCCTGTGAACAGCCTCCAGGACAGGCTCATGAATTCTAAAAGTCACTAGTCCAGGTCATTAAAGAAACTCTGATGACAAGTATAAACCCCTCTATATATTAGCATGCCTTTCCCCATTTCCCTCTAGAAACCAGGATGAAATAACAAGGAGGAAGCCCCTGAACTAACAGAGAAAAGGTTTACGAATCCAAACTTCATGTTTAAAGAAAACAGGAAACAAAACCTGGATGAGAGCTCCTACCAGAGTGGGGAGAGGGCAAAGTCCTACTGTGGTGTGGAGAGGAAATGTGGGGAAATGTCAAGGCCTCTGGGATGGAGTTTGGGGATGACAGGGAAGCAGCAGGACCACAGAGGCATGGATGCTGCAGGATGTCAGGGGTGAGACAAGGTAGAGGAACATGGCAGGGCCACAGAGACACAATGGGAAGCGATGGGGCTGGAGGAGGGGCATCAGGATTGTAGGGGCAACCTCATTAGGACAGCTTGACCCTCCACCACCTCATTCTGAGGCCCTCCACTATCTCTAAACCACCACCCTAACAGGAGCAGGGTAGNTATGTAGCAACAAAGCCTCCTAAAAAAGTCACTGGGCCTGAGTAGCACCCAGAGAGGGCCTTGGCAGAGCTGCCAGCCATGTCCCCACTGTTCTGAAAGGAGACTTAGAAAGAACTGACCCAGAACAAAAACAATTCATTCCAAAATAAATGGTAAATCTAAGAATGTGACTAATAAGACTTTNGACTTCCAGATTTTAAACCTTTCCCAAAGCTCTGGTCATCAAAACAGTGTGGCAGTGACCCAAAGACAAACACACAGGCCAGAAGACTAAAACAGAGAGCCCAGCGTGAACTCCCATGTGGATGGCCATGTGATTATCAACAAGGGTGTCAAAGCCACCCCACAGGANGGGACAAATGGTGTTGGAAAAGCACACGTCCACATACAGACGCCACTGGGCTCTTATCTTAAACCACTGCACAAGTTAGCACAAAATGTGTCATGGAACTAAATGTACCTGCTAAAATTATAAGACAACACTGGGGGAACTTCATGACATTGGATTTGGCAATGATTTCTAACTATGACACCAAAAGCACAGAAAACAAAAGGAAAAAATAGACAGATGGAACCCTATCAAAACTAAGAATGTGTGTGCATCAAAGCACATTACCAACAGGGAAGAGGCAACTCCCCACGCAGGAGGAAACGTCTGCAGAGCTGTACCCTTGAGGGCTGACTACACAGAATACACTGTTTTAAACTCAACCAAAAAATAGACCCTATTTTTAAAAGTATTACAAATATAATGACTGGAAAAGTGAAGAAAAGGAGGTGAAAAGAAAGAAGAAATTAAACCACTTATACAGGGAAGAGAATGAGGCAGATTTCTCAGACATCTCCAGAGTAACTTCTAAAATCAGATGACAGCAAGTGACACCTACATGACAAGCAGTAACTGGGGACTCCAACCCAGCCACACTGTCCCTCTGCTGCCATTGGAACTTGCAGCACTTGGGGACCCCAGTTCCCATGAGCCTTCTTAAGAAATGCTCTAAATGAGCTATCCCCATTACTTTTCTGTCATGTGGTGGCCTGGAAAGCCCCCACCGCCACCCATCAATGCCTGAGGCAGATGGGAGAGCTGTCCCCATTACTTATCTGTCATGTTGCGGCATGGGTGGGGAAGAGATCTCCCCCTCCCGCCCCAGGTGGGAGAGATGGCTCTGAGGTCCTAAGAAAAGGAGAGCTGTCCCTGCCCCTCATCAGCTACAGCACTCGGGAGAGTGGCCCCTCCACCTCGACCGAGCAACACAGTAGAGCTGACTCTGAAGGTGCAGGTGCGGGAGAACCCCTGAGGATGTGGAAGCAGGAGAAGAGTGACCCTGCCCCTTGCTCATTGCTGCAAAGGGTAAACTAGCCAGGGCAATGCTGGAGAGCTCACCCTGGGGTGGAGATGGCGGGGGGGCACTGGTGGGCTGACCAGCCCTGCAACTACCCAAGCCTAGAATCAGGGTTAAGTGTTAGCTCACCCCAACATCTACCCGATCTGTAATCTGCTGGAGCACAGGTTTTGAGGGGAGCAGTTCTGTGGACCCAGGGCTACAGAATCTCCACAGGGCAGCAGTGGGATGTCTAGGAAGAGTCTCAGTGAGGGCCCTGTGTCAGCACTGTAGTAGAGACCAGGGGCTTCAAAGTAAACCACTGATTCTANGCGATGAACGCCTGCATGTAAAGATGTATGGATAAAGGGATTTACTTCGTGACTCATCGTGTCACACTGCAGCTTCCATGATGACATGTTCCCTTTCTTCTTCCCTTTTTTCTTTATTTTTCCTTTTTTTAATCTTCAATTTTGTTTTATTTTAGGGGGGGGCTGCAGGGGCAGAGAGCAGATGCAGGGGGACGGGAGATGGGTGGGATTGAGATGCATGATGTGAAAGACACAAAATAAACAAAAAAGAAAGTTAAAAGAAATACTCTAAAGAGATAGTCGAGGAGTGCTGGGAACAGTCACCTGGAGTTGTGAGTCTAGCATGCAGGTAGGGTTACAATGACAGAGCAGGACACAGATAAGGCAGTGTCCTGCTAAGGAGCAGCAACTAATGAAAACCAAGAGGACATGAGCAAAGAAGAGGGGGGAGCCATTAGCTCACTGGCTCATCATCAAGGACGAGAGTCAAAGGATGTATTTAAAGCTGACAGTTCACTAGNAGAAATACAAGGCGATTTAACAGTACAAAGGCAGACAGACAAAATACCACTGTTGACTAGAACCGAGTGCTGGGAGGAAAAAGAGAAAGCAGGCTAATGTGATAATCACCCACAGAAGGTGTGCTGGCTCCCCGCTGCTGCCATACCACAATTACCACAAACTCAGCTGCTTGGAACACCAAATCAGCTGGGTCACTGGGCTACAATCCTCCTGGAAGCTCTGGGAAAGGAGCCAGAGCTTCTCCAGCCCTGCGACTGGGGAATGGCTGGCAGGGGCCAGTCAGAGTGTTCCTACCACACCTCACCCAGGGAATGACAGTCGTGGCCTCTCAGCCAGACATACAGACAGACAGAGGGCACTACGAGAGTCTGTGGGGCCTTAAACAGCTGTTTCCAGTTAACACTGCAGGCCTCTCTCTCAGAGACCAGAAAGCAAGACAGACGGTGCAGACAGACNACCCCTCTTCTTCAGGAACAGAGTCAGAAGGGCACACACAGCTTACAGTTAAGGGAGGGAACTGAGTGGCTGTGCACATCCAGCCTCTGCAAGCCAGAATCTAACGTCACCTTCCTTTCAAGTCCTGGCAGGACCTAAAGGAAACAGCCACCACAATGGGCCACAAGGGAACCTCCAGAGAACCAAACGTGCAGCGAGAATAACCAACAGGCTCAGCTGTATGCTATTAAACCCAGAACAATGGCACAAGCTGGAAACCAAACCCTGTACTCAGAAACCTCCACAGCCCATGGACCCAAAGGGCAAAGACTCAAACCACAGAGTGCTAGGGGGCTGTTCAGAGAAACCATGCCTAGGGGAATTCCTTTAAACAAGAAACCAGGCTAAATACAGAATGCTTTCAAACACTTAGAAAGGGGGACTACGATAAGCTGGGCATTGTGCTGTGAATGTGCAATGTCCTCCATTGTTTTCAACACTTTGTCTCCAGCTGCTGGCACAGTCTGGGAGGTTGTGGAACCCTTAGGAGGTACAGCTTTGTAGGGTGNAGGCAAGACTTCAAGATCATCCTGGTTTACATAGCAAGTTCGACACTAGTCTAGGTTGCATGAGACCCTGACCCGGGACGGGGCGCGGGGAGGTAACAAAAAGGTGAAGATTCTTGACTTTTTCTTTAAAAAAAAGAAACACACATAAAGTGAAAATTATGGACTCTACCTTAATATACCTACCTCAATTCAAAGCCATATTTTACTTAGTAGGGTAAGTGACTAGGCAGTTTACTTAGGCAGTGCCATCAACAAGGATAGCAACACAGTGTTGAAGGTCCCTGCTGAAGGTCTCTGTCTAGAAGAACTACAGGTGGAAAGGGGTTTAACCACCACTCTCTGCCACTGATAGAACTCCATGCCCAGGAAATCCAAGAAAACAGCCAAGACACAAGACTAGTATCTAGAAACCAAACATAATCACACTAATAAATACACAAGAAAATGCAACCAAAAAATCCTCCTAACAACAGTAAAATAACAAAACCTTAAGACTAAAGAAAACATGATTCAAAGCCAGAGAAACTACTGTTTCCAAAACACCCCAGTGCCTGCAGAAAATACACAGACCAAGGAAGAGAATGCAGCCCAGAACTAAACCAATGTGTTTCCAGTCACATGACTTCAGACAGACTGCCACCATCCCCCTGATGGGAAGGGACAGTCTCTCCAAAAGTACTGCTGGGTATATTGCACATTCAAAAGAGACTGAACCCTGATCTCATGCCACATGCAAAAATCAACCCAAATGCAGTAAAGACTGAAAGAGCAGGGGTAAAACCTTAAAACCACTGGAGGAAAACACAGAGGAAGAACATGGAAATAAGGTCATCTCAAACTAAAATGACTTGCACAGTAAAGGAAACAATGAACAGAATAGAGCNGGGAGAATGGGAGAGAACCCTATATATCACAGAAGTTAAAAAACAAAACAAAACACATCTATAGGAAACTGAACTACTCAACAGCAAAACCATTATTGTAACATGAGCAAAGGACTCAGACATTTCCCAAACCAAAAGCTAACAGCCAACACATGAACATGTCCCACATCACTGTCACCAGGAAAATACAAATGCAAGTCACAATGAGCTACTCTCCTCTCCCCTTAGGATTGCTAGATCAGCTACTACCAAGATGATGAGAGATAACCAGGGCTGGTAAGGGTATAAACAAAAAGAAATTTTTGTACAAATGAGGACATGTTGTGAGATATTTGTACACTCTGTGAAGGTATATTGCTGTGATTGGTGTAATAATAAACTGAATATACAATAACTAGGCAGGAGGTATAAGTGAGACTTCCAGGCACAGAAGAAGTAGGAGATGAATCTAGGTGTGCGAAAGAGATGCCAGAAGACACGGAAAAAGCATGATGAGCAATATGTGGCAGAATGTAGCTTAATAGAAATGAGTTAATTTAAATTATAAGAGCTAGCTAAAAACGAGCCTAAGCTAAGGCCAAGCTTTTATAATAAATAATAAGTTTCCATGTCCTTATTTGGGAACTGGCTGGCAGGACAAAGAAAGACTCATTACAAGGACCTGGCAATCTGGTGTAGCTATTTTTGGAAAATGGTATAGTGATCACCCCACAATTAAACACAGGATACTATCACCATAAGATCAGCAATCCCCAGTGCTGTGCATACAGCCAAGGAAAACTAAAGGAGTGTCGAGACATCGTTGCCCCGTGTTCGGAACCGCACTGATCCCAGTATCCAAGAAAAGGAATCAAGCTGTGTCCATCAAGAGTTGAACAAATAAAGTAAGGGTGGCATAGAAACACTACTCAGATTTCAAAAATGAAGGACTCTCATCATGTGTGACAACATGGGTGACCCCAGAAGGCATTATGTTAAATGCAATGAGCCAGGCATACAAAGAAAGGCAAGCATGGCATGACCCCACTATGTGGAACTCAAAGTCACAGCAGTAGAGGAGAACTACAGGATGGTAAGCTGGGAGTGGAGAGCAAATGCCAGTCCCAAGAGAAACAGAGGATGGAAGGGGCTCAAGACATCTGTGTGACTGCAGCTCGTGTGTAATCAGTAAGAGATAGGCTTGCAATGTTCTCTCCATAAACACATGTCAGTCTGCAAGGTATTCCCATTGTTTAGCTCTTCCCACCCAGTCCCAACACATGATGCACACCAAGGTCCACAACTTGTCGGTTAAAATGGAGTTAAGGAAATGAGGCACAGCTCAGTGATGCAGTGTTTGCCTTGCATGGGCAAGGTCCTAGTACCCAGTATCTGAAAAAAAAGAAAATGTACACCTGGCATGGTGGCATCCCAGCATCCAAAGAGCAGGAGGATGGTAAGTTCAAAGCCACCCTACACTATGAGTTTTAAAAAATTAATACTTTTCTTTAAAAGTTACAAATACTGGATGAGATTCAACAACCAGAAAGATATGCCGTGTTCTAAAAATGGAAGATTCAGTATCATAAGGGTGTTGCTTCCCAACACCCTTACAAACTAATTACAAGGGCTGGCAGACTCTCAACTGTCCACTGCAGCTTCCTCATACATTGCTGTTGGACTGTAACGAATATGCAAATACTAAAATAAGATGACACCAGAATAATTCTGCTGCACACTGCCCATAGTGTGAAACAGGACTCAACAGTCACAGCAGCTTCTGGAACTCTCCAGAGAACTATTGGGAAGCAGAAAAGCCACTCCCCAGAGGCCACAGACTACATGATGCCATGCCATAGCACCCTTAAGATGACATCATAGGCACAGNGAGCAGGTGGCTCCTGGACACTCAGGAAGAGAATGGCAGAAGCAAAGGAGGTTTTGCTAAAGGATACCCCCTCTCTGTGATAGAGCACCCAGGGTCCTGGCTACAGCAGTTACTCTCCTGACTATACTACTGGTTCTACAAGGAGATATTCCTGGGAACAGGTACCCAGGTTCTCTCTCTTAGTTCTTATAGCTGGACATGAATTCACAACCAGCCTGTAATAAAAAGTTTAATTTTTTTTAAAAGACATTAAATGTCAAACTCTCTACCAAGGTTTCACATTGACAAAGAGCAGAGCCCTAAAGATCGAGACAAGAAAGCAGGTGAACTATCATGGGGTACAACCTATCCTTGTGCAGACAGGGTCCCCAAAGGGAGAAGGGGGGAACATCCAGGAGGAAACAGCCTGTCTGAACCTCAACACTGCTTAGCCAGATGGCTGGCACAGGTATAACTCATACACTTACCCAAGACCCCCAGCTCTCCTCCCTCTGGGGAAGTGTGGCTCGGTGCTCTCTACCCTGTCCTCTGAAGGGTAGAGATGTGGTTATTTCTAATGGCTGGTCACCAATGCAGACTTTGCTTTCAGGCTGTGGAAACTCAGGGACCACCTGCTATGAATATTACCCACCTTTAACAGGCTGATGNTCCACNCATCAGCCNTAGCTTGACCCCTTCTGGCTCCTGACTTCACTCCCTGCTGACAGAGCCCCACTGGCTTTCGTGGGCCCATCACCAAGACACCTATCTTGCACTCGCCTCCACACTCTCTTGCACAGGTAGTGTGCAGACAGTATGAGCAAGGAGCAGAGACACAGAAATCCTGTCAGAANCCAAGAAGGCAGGACTGGTCTGCAACCCGTAACAGCAGAGCCACTGAAATAGATAGCTGTAGCCTCTGATATCCTGTCAGAAAGATGGCGTACAGTCAGTTATACACATATTCTCAGCTCCACAATTGCTCATCCTAAAAGATGAATAGATCAATCAGGCCTGTCTCAGTATTAGAAGGGGTTAGTGCTGACAGCAGGAGTGCTTAAAGCTCTGGGGAACAACTCATACCCACTTTTTACCTAAAAGCAACTTCTAATCCAGAGTGCTAACTCCGGAGAGACAGTGTGGAAAAGCNAACAGTAGACATGATGGTTGGACCCAAGTGGATTCTACTCCCAGCTCTGTTATTCACCTGTTCTGAGGTCTTAGAAAAACATGTCACCTCAGAGGTCAGAAAGAAAACAATCCCTACTGCCATGCTCTCCTCTGGCACCATGTTGAGCTGTGGTGTGCTCCTCCCAGTTGCCACATCACTGCCCACACCTCACCTACCAGTATGGCCTGTCTGCATCCCCTGCCCAATGCTTATGGTATCCAGGCTGTGTTCATATCCTGGCAATGCCAAGGTACACAAAGAGCATCAGGGGCCTGAAAACGAGCCTCCTTGTTCAAATATTATGGTAGGTCACTGCCCTCAGCAAGTCACAACCTCCCTTCTGCAAGGTACGGATGAGGGATGGCTTNGAGCTGCTTTGCTCAGTTCCTGTTTCTGGAATGTCTGCTGTCACTGTCCCCCACTTCCTCCTGCCATGTGGAGGGGTGGATGTCCTGGGGACATCAGAAACTGAATTGCAAAGATGCATGCTCCTACTAATGATCAGCTCATGTCAAAAACAAGTGCCACTGGGTGCCTAACTGTGCATTTTATTATGCTGAGACCATGGAGACAGACAAAAGCCTGCAAAGTCCTAGAGCAGGGCAACACCAAACAACACAAAAACAAAGAACAGAAACCAATGAGGAAGCAACTAAACAGACATCTTATTGGCACTTTGNGGATATCTATCTGTATCTCTACCCCCAACACACACCCTTTAGAGTCAAGGGGCAGAAGCAGACTGAGGGATTTGCTCACAGCAGCACTGTCCCATGCTTAGGAAGACAGGGAGGGGTCTCCAGATGGGGACACTGCAAATAAAGGGGTGGCCTGAGGAAAGGCACCTGAAAATAGGTCNGGACAGCCATCAAAAATGGGCCTATGGTCTGCAAGGCTGGAAGGGCATAAAAAAAGCTACAATGTCAAGTGAAAATCAGTCTTTCTGTGGCAAGGATGAGGTACCTACAATGACTCCTAGCTACAACCAACAGGCCAGAGCCACACTGTGGCCAGATGAGCCAGTACCAGTAAGGCCAGGCTGGAGGCCACAGACCAGCTAGAAGAGGCTCACAGCTGGCACCAGTCTAGACCCCAGACCAGGAAAACAGAATCACCATCCTCTGCAGCCACCACCCCGCCTCAGTCCCAGACTCTATCTCATTAGCACCCTGGCTGTGTGGGAGGCAGCTCAGGGAAGGAGGCCAGACTCAGAAATGAACCCAACCCCTCATTAGTTGGTGCCTCTAAAAGTCCATGCTGAAAGGATGGCCAAGCCAGGAAGGGGCTGCTGGGCTGTGTGTTTATTAATGTCAGGAGACAAATTCTGGACTTCCGACTTAAAAATGTGTCCTTCTCCAAAGAATTGGCTAGAATAGACGATGGAGCAGAGTGCAGTCAAAGCAGGCTGGGGCAGNCGAGGCACTGCACCCCTTCTCCTGCTCACCAGTGTTTTCCAGCACAGATTCCCTGTAGTCCTTGATACCAGTGAGTCTCTAANCNTAGCCCTGAAACCCTCAGCTCGCTTACAATATCTTCATGCTAGATCCCATCAGCATCCCACATTCCACTGGTACAGGCTCACCTGCACCCTTCGGACTGTACCCAGGATCTTGCACAGGTACAGGATAGACACACAGGCACACACAGACAGACCATTGGCCCAAAGTATGGCATCTTCCCCACAGCCTCTGGTGATGCATGACCCTGAAATGATACCTTCCCCAGCACCAGCCACNCCGCCAGTAAACTCATTTGTGGAAACAAGAATCCTGAGTTGTGCCCTAGCCTCCCCTCTCCATCAGAAATGCAGCACACATACCTCCTTACGGCCCCCNAACTTTTATCACATTCACCCTGAGAATGTCCTCCTCACAGGGCAGCAGGCCAGCACAAAGTTGCTATATAACCAGTCATTATCAACACCATCGCTAGTTCATGGGCTTCTTCCAGCATTCTAGTATGTCGTTTCTTCCTATCTGGACTTCCTAAAAAAGCAGTGGAAGGTACTAGCNTCCATGCAGAGNGGCAGAGCAATTAGCAGGCTTTTCTCCAGAGTCAGAATGCTGGGGTTCAGGAAGGGCCAATCATTACAGCCCTGTGAGAGTATGATAACTTACCCAAACACAGAAGTGTGCAGACCTGCAGTGTTTAAGAAAGCTAGCAGATCCAGGCAGATTCCCAGTGGTCAACAGACAGGAGACAACAGACTATGAAGGGACAAAAGACAGCAATGATGACCACTTAATGGCCACAGTGATGATGTAATCCACTTAAAGGCAGGCCATGCCCCTAGCCACCCGGAGAGAAGACAGAGCAGCTTGTTTGGAGTGGGAACTAGAAAGTGGGGCAACTCAGAAGATGGCTCGGAAGAGGGCTGCCCCACTGCCTAAGGACTGCATTCCCCTGCCGCCACAACCCCCTTTTCACCCTTCAGAACTCTCTTCTGCCCTTTAAGTGTTATCTCAAAAAGCTAGAGGTTCTCCATTTCTGGGATGGGCATGATGAAGCCCTGTAAGCAGTGATCATGCCAACCGTATGAGAGGGTAGGGCTTGGGAGCTCTGGAAAGTGACACAGCTAACATCTCATAGCTAAGGAGCTGCAATACTGGGCTCACACCAGAATGTGGAATAAGTCAGGCCTGGGATCCATCCTTGTCTCAGGGGAAATCAGAGGCAGAAAACAAGACAATCTTCCATCGATCCCGTGGAAGAAAATCATAAAGGTTTATTGGGCCAGAGCACTTGGCCAGGGTCTCTCAGGGCCAGCGTGACTGCTTGGCCCTGCTTGCTCATTTCCAGTCAGGAAGGGCCACTGTTTCCAGGAGCCAGAACACAGACCAGAGTTGCCAGGATAATGAGCAGCCCCTGCCACAAGTCCAGGAAGGACCCAAATGCCCTAGATCCACTAAAGGATACACAATGCCACTGCACCAAGGGGAGTCCAGCCACACAGCATGGAGCCCTGGAGCAGACCAACCTGGACCTTTCAGCTCCAGCCACNAGACCCTGTGTCCAATCCCCTCCAGCAAATCTCAGCAAGATTCAACAGGCCTTTCTTGAAAAGCACCTACAGCTACTGCCAAGTCCAGGACTCCCTTCCTGCCCAAGCTTCCCGGGTCACTCCCCATGTACTCTGTGAGGAACACTGCCCGCAGGCAGCCCCTTTCTGTTGAATACCATGTCTGGGCCTCCTGCAAAGGCCTGACCACTACATAGCCCCAAAGAAGAACACTATTCTTCTGTAACAAGGCCCCTCACTAGAGAGTCCATAGTCAAGGCCTTGTTGGACCCCTGTCCAGGTNGACAATCCTAGCCAGTAAATCACCACCTGCCTGCCTGCAGCAGCCACCAACTTAACTCAAGTCCTAACAGGTTCCACCTGTGCCCCTAGATGTGCTCTGGGTATGAAACCAAGCAAAGTATATCTCCACCCACCCTGAACTCAGAAAGCCTCAGGGCTGATGGGAAAATCTGATAGCTGGGACAAAGTAAAGCAGTCTGAAGTGACAGGCACCAGAGGGCAGCCCTAGACATCTGACAGGACACCTTGAATGATGGNTTCAACTACCCAGATGAGGTACTCTAGATATGAAAATCTTCTGAAAACTCTTCAAGACACCTGTTTTGTGGGCAGGTACCACCTGCTGTGCCAGAGGACCTGGCCAAGACAAGCCTGCAGAAAGGAGTTCAGTGCAGCACTAACAGAAAGCATGGAGAAGTAAGAAGAGTTCAAGTTTATGGTCAGCTCCATCACAACCTCCAGTTCTTCAGCAAACATTGGCCAGGAACCCATAGATTCCCTGCCCCAAGGCCATAGCTGGCTGTGAGTGGGATGGCAGGCAGGCAGGGAGGCAGAGAAATGACTGCAGTTGGATGCCAGCAACTTGAGTCAGGATGCATGTTTTTCTCTCCTAAGAATGTAAACTACATCTCCTCCCTGCCTGCCTTGGCACAATGAAGGAGTGAGGACTAGAATATTCCATGTACAGAGTGCAAATCCAAAGAGAGTAAACAGTGAACTAGTGAAGGCGGCACATCCTGAAGAAGACAGCAGTGACCACACCTCCTTCCCTTCTGTTCTCTGGTCTTTCTGTCACCCAGTCCCCCATTCACAGATCCAGCAACCACTTAGGAGCCAAGCAGTGCTGAGCATGTCCACACACAGATGAATCCGACATCTACCTTCAGAGTAAGAAGCTCACTGTCAGTGATGAGCACAGTCAGAACTTCAGAGACATAATGAGCTACAGCCGGACTGAGCCACAGGCGAAATTCCACTCACAAGATCAAAACAGATTTCCTAGCCCCAAGCCCACCCACCACATGTGCCCTGGAAAGAGAACCAGCAGAAGCCTACGCTTTACACAGCAACACACTCTTCCCCAACACTGCAGAATGACAAACTCCCCCAACAACCTCAGGACTGTGCGTGTCTGGGGTCCAACGGAAAGCAACTCAGAACTCTACAATAGGAGACTAACCTGGTTCCTCTTCCTGGGCTCCAGGCTCTTCACAATAGACCCTCTCCCTGGGGTACCCCCAGAGTAGCAGAGCATGGCCCCCACCTACAGGTGGTTGTGACTGGTATGACGAGTGCTACTCCTGCAGAATGTTCTCATCTCTCCAACAATCAGACTGTGCCCCACAACCTGACCCAACTCAAACTCCACACCCCTCAAACTCCCTCTTCAGGGCTCCCATCGCATTATCTGTGAATGGCTGGCTACACCTGAGGTCATAGGTCAGTCCTCAACCCCCTGCTTGGAGCGTCCCAAATTGTACGCTTCAACATCTATACTTCCCCCCCANGCCTTCTCCTCCTACAACCTGCTCCCTTATCCAAACTTGCCCTTTGCGCACTGTGCCTTAGATGCTGTGCTGAGTGTCGAAGGACAATTAAGGTAAAGGTGCCTACACCATGGGCTCACAAGAGCATGAGGCAGTGAAGGGCACTGCAAACATTAGGCTTGGAATGTACACACAGGGGAGCAAATTACAGGGTACGCAGGAAACAAGGGCCTGTGCACAGGAAACAAAACCCAGAAGTACTGACTAGAGCCCTAGATTCAAGTCAGGTGCAGAGCTTCAACCTACAAACAGGGAACTATGGAAGNGATATAATGACATCTTCCTGTACNTGAGCCCCCAGACACAGATAGGGCCAGAGATNGGGCCTAGACTGTTNTCCCAGCATCAGCGTATGGCCATACAGGGAAACACCCAAGGAAACTCGACTGGGCAAAGTCAGAGGAGCCACGAGCTGTTAGATGTTAATGCCAGCTAGCATTAGTCNGGGANACCAGTGACCCAGCTAAAACTCAGCCTCCTATGAGACTCCTCCCAGCCTTTAATGGGCCACCCCCAGCCATCTGCAGTCACAATTTGCTTCTGACCTCCCAGATCCTGGGTCCCAGTACCTGGTGCATGAAAATCTCACCACAAGCTGACAGTGGATGAAGCTGTATGACAGGAAAGTACAGTGTTACCCCTGGACCTTCACCACTAACAGATTTTGACCTGCACCTCTAGCCTATGAGTACAGCCACAGTANAGCACAGGTACATGCCATGCAGCAATCCCAATCCCTGCCTCANAGGNACAAAAGGTAACACAGAGAGCAAGCAATGGCAGCGTGTAAATATCAGGTGCCGGGAAGAAAAAGAGGAGCCAGGAACTACCCAGAGAGAGGTCAGGAAGTGACTGTGAGCCAGCTGGCACCAGGCCAGGGCCTAAGAGAAAAGCAGGCACGCACACAGGGGTAGAAGGAAGGGGTGCTAGGGTGTGCGTGGAAAGGTACATGGGAGGATGGTGGATAGAGGAACTGCACCGGGGCCAGGGAACTTCCTGGGAAGACTGCAAAGGTCCTTCCTACCTGTGCTGTCCAACCTGCAGGTGTGGCTCCGAGGCTAATTTTGTTACAGGTGACTAGTGACTGCCACCTTGGACATCTGAGACAAAGGTTCCCGGTGGAGAGAAGGGTGGGACAGGAGTCTACAAACAACAGGTGTCCCCGGGTGGGGGGATTCCGCGGGGATACTACAGATCCAGACCACCCGGAAGCCCCAAAGGGATCCCGCTGAGACACCGTGTGCAATTTGAGGAACGGAATAAGGGGAGATACACAAGATCGTGATCTCCAGCAAAGGCTCAAGAGCTGATCCTCCCTCAGAGCCTCAGGGGACACCTCTTGCAGCTACCAAGTGAGTTCGCGGGCGCTCCAGGTGCAGCGCAGTCCTCAAGAGTGGGTAGCGAGGACCCCAGTCAGACTTGGAGAGACTCTGCCCACCAAGACCGCCCTCGCCCACGCGGTGCCCAAGCCAGGCACCCTAGCCCAGCATCCCGAATACGAGTCCTTCATCTCGTGCCCGACACCAGGGTTCCAAGCCCCGCACTCTGNTCTTGCACCCGGCCCCTCCCACTCAGGAACTCCAGGCTCCGCCCCGCCCTCTCCCAAGGCCACCCCCTCACCTGACTCACCTGCCTCACCTCTGGGGCGCGCTCCAACATTCGCAGAGGGAGGGAGGCGAGCCAGGCTGGCACCCAAACATCACGTGACGAGGAAACCGGCCAATAGCGCGCGGCCCCCTGCACGCCGGCCGGCGGACTGCGAGTCCCAGTGTGCCCCGCGCGGGGGGTGGTGGGGGTGGGAGACGGCGCGACGGCGGCTGGCCCGGCCAAAAGACGCCGGCAGGGGGTTTACTCCGCTTCAGGTTCAAAAAGACTGAGGGTGAAGCGAGAGGAGGATGCTGGACCCGGCCTCAGGCGCGCCTAGCCGGGAAGACTCGGTTGCCGGGTTCCTGGGCATGAACTTCCCGCGGGGACACAGACCGGGAATCTGAGGATGAGTGCAGTTAAAGGACCATGCATGGGAGCTGCGTATTGACTCGGGGTGGCCCTTNGGNNANCCTACCTGGATATTCAATCTTGACCTGGCACTGGGCTTCCCGAAGGTTCCCCTCCATTCTCCAGTGGATACACGGGAGGAAGGGCCAGACCTGGGAGGAGCGTGGGCTAGGATGTGTCACCAGCGGATCCTGAGCTCCCACAGATGAGCCCAGATCATGCAGGGGCAACAGAAGAACATGACTTGCCCTGGCCCTTGCTAATCACGTGGTCCTCCTACCTAGTGGATCCTTCTTTGAGCTCATTCTCCAGCAAGGTCAAACACCTGCTGGCACCACCTGCACAGGCTGCTGAGCTCCCAGGCAGTGAGCATGCCCCCTGCAACTTCAGATGACAGGGGTGGGGATCCCTGGACAAGTAGAATCGGGAATATGANCACACACCAAAACTTCCTGTGAAGGGTCTGTGTGCAACTGGGCACCAGTCTGTAGATCTCAGTGTCGGCTGGGATTCCTAGAGCAACTTCTGGGTCCTGATGCTTAAAGTTTGTGTGTGCAGAGGTTTAAGCATGTGAGCATTGTGTGCATGTGAATGCCAGGTGGCTTGTGAACCCAACTGTGTACCTGTGAGGTGTGTGAGCAAGTGCTTCGTGTAGGAACCCCAATACCAGCATGTATTCTGGACACTGAGGCACTAGTGTGTATGCACACCATGAACGGGTATATGAGTAGACAGTGTGAAAATGTGAGGGGGCATGAACCTGCACTCCAGAGATGGATGTTCCTGCCTGTACTGGGGGTGAACATGGATTGTANTTCACACTGGTGTAAGTTTGTGTCCAGGCACATGCATGGGAATAGTTAGTTGTTCATGGTACCATCATGTATAAGGAAGGCAGAGGAGTCTGGGTGAACCAGGCTATGCNCATGCCCAGCTCTGCCTGTGCTGGGCTAGACTTAGGCACTTAGGAGAAAGGGTCACAAGGGTCAAGGCTTGGGTGAGGGTTGGGGGACCACTCTGGCCCTGCCTCTCTTGTCTCTTCCAGAATGAGGAAGAGGGAGGGGAAGGCTGGGTGTGTGGTTCAGTGGTCCAGGCCTGGGTTCCATCCCCAGTAGTACAGAAAAAGAGGAAAATGAAGTGGTGCTGGGTGACCCCGCGGTGCTTTCCACAGGGTGACCCCTCCAGGATGGCTTCCTCCCTTACACCATGGGCTACATGGTTTCTGGGGGCTGTGAAAGGGTCCACTTCGGGCAGGAGCTACCAGAAGAAAGGCTGAATGCTTCCTCTCAAGTCTGGGGTAAGACCGTCTTGCCTCCTACAGGGAGGCGCAGGGTGCTCACTCCTACAGACCGAGCATAGGAGAGAAGGGAACAGGAGGAAGGGAGGCAGCCAGCCCAAGGCCTGGGGAGTAAGCCTGGGATCAGGGCTTACTTGGGCAGAGTTGACACATGGTCTCCAGCAGGTCTGGATTTCATTCCCCCAGATCACATACACCACAGAGTGAGTGTCTGAGACTGGCCTCTTCAGGGTGGACTCTGCTACTTGGGGGTCAGGGTTAGCTTCTGACAGCCTGGATTTGGGACAACAGGTTNAGATAGTTCCAAAACCTTTGGAGGGACCCTGGACTNAGCAACTTCAGCTACCTGAGAGGCTCATGAAGAGCCCACTAGNCCCCTAGAAGCCACATGGGTGGCCCTGGCCTAGGCTGCATCTTCAAACCCAGCAGAATTGACTGCTCAGTAAGGGTCTCACCTCCTAATGTCCCTTCAGTGTGCAACAGCACAAGATGTCTGAGCCTCCCACTCTGTCCCCCCCAACAGCCTTCATTCTCTCATTAAACCATCTCAGCCCCCCTTAGCCTCTTACCAATAGAACCCCAATTTTTCTATGTACGGACAGGTGTCCAGCTCAGCTGGCCATGTGACACAGTCATGGCTAAGAGTAACAGCAGGGCAAATAGTCTCCAAACTCTTCAGAAGGCCGGAGGTAGCTGGCTAGCCCACCCCACTGCCTCTTTCTCTCCTCCAGCCTGAAATGTAGGCACAGCAGTCATCCTACCAAGCACTGAGCAGTTACAGGTTAGGGCCATGGAATAAGGCCATCACCTTGTCAGACTCAGCCAACACCTTTGTCCCGTTTCCCAACCTGAACCCCTGCCTGAACGTGCCTCCCACCCAGGGCTCTGTCTCTACTCCCACTCAGGCACCAGCCCAGGTAGCCTTCGTGTGTCCCTCCAAGTGCCTACCCTCCTCTANCATAGAACCGACCCTATGGCCTCCCTACCCCAAAGTGAAGCTTCTGTTTGGTGGCCCCTGGAATGTGAGTAGTTTTCATAGCATGTTTGCTGAATGAATATATAATAGATCAAAGTGACTGAGCAAGAAGGTTGGAGAGCATCTAGAATATTCTAGAGAAAACAGATCAGAAGCAGGGAAAGGGCTCCAAGGCCACAGAACTCCACCCCACCCCACCACAAGTAGAGGCAGGAGTCCCCAATGAATGCCTCCTGGGTGGGCAGCCTCTTCCCTGTCCCAAGGCCCTTCAGCTTTTGGCAGCTACACTGTTTGTCTGAACAAGATTCCAGCTACTCTTCTCCATCCTGACAGTTGTTTCTGAATGAAGAACAGAAAGGAGAGGGCTGAGAGCACTGAGGGAGTAGCCCTGGGGCTCAAGCCCCCTCATCCAACCAGTTCTNTGAGGCCTGTGGGGAGACTAGGATGTGTACAAAAATAGAATCATGAGTTATCTTGGGTTCCTCAGGTGTTGTAGGAAGAAGGTAACCCAGGCTAGACCTCAACTGGCTGTGTCCCTGTACCCTTTATGGGGAGCTCCTAAGACCTCAAAGGCCCATAGTAGCAGGTACAATAGGAGAGGCTGTCTTGGTATTGGTGACGTCACCAACCATNGGGCTCTANTCTCTGTGTTCACCAAGAAAACACAGGAATTACACAGAAAAGAAGCCACAGGTTAGCAGAAGGTGGGGACCCAGGACAGATAGGGCAGTAATGGGCAGCTAGAGCCTGGGCTGGGCCTCACAGCTATTCATTCCCTACTCTAGACAATGATGTTTGGTGACAAGTCAGAGGTGGGAAGCTTAGCCTAGAGCACCAAGCAGCCCTGGGTCCTTGACAAGGGCACTCCTCACATCCTATCCCTCAAAGGAGAGAACTTTGGTCTTTAATCTGCTCCTCAGTGGGAAGAGCAGAAGAGGCTATCCTGGCTGGGCCCTGGTTCTCTTGCTGAGTGTCCCACATAGCCTTGAGAAGAAGAACCATTGCTCATCCCTGCAGGACCAACTCCAGGTTCCCAAGGGCAAGTCCATACACTGTATTTCTAGGGCCTGGAGGCTTCTGCCATCTATGATCCTGTCCNTGTGAAGGCAGAAGGCTCCTGAGAAGGCCCACACTCATAATACCTGGGCAGTGAGGGCAGTGAGGGGCAGAATCTTCAGGCAAAAGGCCATGAGAGCGGGTAGTGTCAAGGAACTCCCAGCACCAACCTGGCAAGGCTGTCGTGATTCTCAGCCTGTCTCTGTTCAGGGAGCCCATGGAGGAGAACCAAGCTTTCTCTTCCCCCAGACCACATTGCTGGGACCCAGCCTTGACATCTCCACCTCACCCTCAGCTTCCTCTCCTTGACCCAGGGCATCTCTTCAGTGTCTGGAAAAATCTAATGTGCCATAAAACCTTGCTGGGGTTCCCTGACCAACATTCCCCCATATGTATGGCCACATCNGGATCACACATTTACAGAGAAGAGGGAAGTTACTTGCATAATCCTTCATTGGAATCAAGAACCTGCTGCTGCTAGCTTTGTCCTGAAGNCCAGACCTCAGGCATGCTGCAGAGTAGCTGCCCAGCTAGAGCTTCAGGGACTGGTAGCCTTCTGGACAAGAGGACCACCTTAGAAACCCCTCCCTTTAGCATTGAAATTCTCCAATTGGAACCCTGTATCCCCAAGTCCTCACCCAACAGTGTGAAGAGAGCTTAGGGTGGCAAGAATGAGGCTAAGACGCCTCATGGACAGAGGCTTGAAGTGGACTCCAGCCACAGCATCGTCATGACGACAGATAAGTGGCCTATTAAGTCTTAGCTCTGATGTGACCAGTTGATCCCACTGCCCAGCCCAGCCTGGCCTGAGGAGAGCGGTGGTCACTCTTGTTTTGTCTTGCTGGGCAGCTNTGGGCAGTTGTTCCTCTCACTGGGCCTCTGCTCCATGCAGGAGGAGCACATACTTGAGAGCAGCATGAGGAGATGCTTCCAAGGAGCCTGGGATAGTGGTAAGTGCCACACAGGGTTGGTTGTTAGCTTTAATGACCCCCCATCTCATCCCACACCCCCCACAAGCCTTTGGGTTCACCTGAGGGACCATTTTCCATCCATGCCATAATGGCAATATGGGGTCTTTCCATCTACAAAGTGGGCTAGGGCCCTCTGTACCTCATCCTGGATGGCAGAGAGCAGAAAGTCTTCAGGTAGCCTGATGGTGTCACCGCCACATTCCTTTGCATTTTGACTTGTAGCACCAGGCTCCAGTCTATTAAGTCCATTCACTTAATTGGCAGGTGTCTCTGCAAGCTACAAGCCACCATCAAAGCCCTGACCTGTCCTCAAGAAGACACTACAATGAGGGCTGTGTTNCANACACCCAGACATGCACCCTCTGTGTCTCANGCNAAAGNACCAGGACCCTGAATCTCCAGCGCAGAAAAACAGGCTGCTTTGTTTTGCTCNTTTGCTCCTTAATAGATGGCAAAGAGCAAGTGTAGACTGCCCACCAGGGAAAGCNCAAGGATCAGGGCTGAGTACCTAACACCCCCGTGATGTCTGCTTCAGGTCTGCTCAGCAGCCTCCCCCCCACACCACCCCCATGACAGTGGGCCAGCACCAGGGCGGGAGGCGTTGGGAGTATTGACGGTATTGGGCGATCGTCGCTGTATTTATAGGGTTTGGAGGAGATAAAAATAAAGTGAGGAGGAGCCCGCTGAGTCACAGCAGCATTCGCAGCGTGGTCTCTGCTTCTCGCCTGATGCTGAGCCTTGGCCAGGATGTGCGAGAGCACAGGAAAGGGGGACCTGCTGGTGCATCTATGCGGGGATGTGTTCCTTGGGCGCCTGTAGGAAGCACCCCACCAAGCCCAGAGCCAGGTCTCCACAACCACACCTGCTGCTTTTTAGATTCAAGGCCTGTGTCAGTGGGAAGCCCCACGAGGTAGTGTTGAGGAAGCTAGCAGGGTCGGCACTCAGTGTGACCGGAGTTAGGGCTCAGTGTATGATTAGGATCAGGGTTCNACGAGTGGCCAAGGATGAGGCTTGACTTGATCCATGAGTAGNAGACACTGCTACAGCACTGAACCCCATGTGGGATCGCTCCTCAGGTTCTGCTCTTGGAGCCTGCCTAGCCTTNAGGTATCCCCTCCACGCACTCCCACGGTGTGCATAGGCTTTCATGTCACCAGGTTGTTCGGAGAGCTTGGTGCACTGCCAAGGAGCTGTGCCATCATGTGATGCATCGTAACCTGTCAGGTCTTCCTTGCCATGCTCCCCCAGGGAGCCTTGTTCTCTTCCTGTGCCTGGAACTCGGCTACCNGGTGCAACCAGCTATAAGGTGAGCAGAGCCTCTCTACTGAAGCTGCCTTGTAGGAGTGCTCAGAAGCCCCTGCTTCTGGCTCCAATCCTGTCCCCTCCTTGGCCTCAGAATTTAAAGTATCTTCATAGGGATGACTGATCTCCATCAGGCTNGGGCACCTCTTCCCAATATGCAAGTGTTTCTAGCTCTCAGCCGCAGCGGGTCCCTGGATGGACATGATCTATAACAAATCTCCTTGCTATCCACAGGGCAGCCCCACCCCAGGACTGCTAGNGTCCTGAGCCTGCCCCAAAGAACCCAGACTACAGGGCTGTCCTGGGTTCCCAGGATCTTCTCAGGTTGGGAGAAACCTCAGGACCCCAGCAGCTTTCAGTGTCTCCCTCTGCCTGTTCAGCATTCCCAATGAGCCACCAGCAAACTATGCCCTCAGCACTCGCTTTCATAATTAATAAAAAGTCTCCGTGTCATTATTCGGGAGCTGGCTGGCAGGACAAGAAATCTCATTCACACTTGCCTCCCCATAGGAGCCCCTTTGGCAGGCTCTCCCTGTTGTTCCCTAACCTATTCAGGCTGCCAAGAGACCTCACTACTGGGGCAAGCAAGATGATACCAAGGTAAAGACGCCTGCTGCTTAACAATCTGAGTTCAGTCCTTGGGGCCCATGGACTGAGGTGGACAGAGGGAACTGACTCCACAAAGTTGTCCTTTGACCTCCACACATGCACCTGGCAGACATGCCCCCCCCAATAAGTGTGTAGTGTTTGTGTGTGTGTGTGTGTGTGTGTGTGTGTG
>LZPO01017438.1:95025-111560 GCA_001675575.1 Neotoma lepida
CCCCCCCCCCACGCACAGAGCTGGAGGCGGGCAGAGAAGCCCCCAGACTCCTCCTCACAGCTCTCACCTACAGCCCCGACAATGGCAGAGAGAGGAGACCCCCGGAGGCCTATCTCCAAATTCAGAAAAAGGGCTATCCTGTGCCCCCACCATCACAACTGACACGCGCAAACGCCCAGCTCCTTCCCTCCCGGTGTTCTTTTCTGTTCGGTTGGACAGGCAGAGCAGATAGGCTGCCCTGAACTTTAGGTCGGCCCGCTGCCCTCTCCGACTGAAGCAGCGGGGCTGGGCTCCGAGCACTCCCGGTTGCGTTTCTCCAGTGGGCAGAGGCCACCAGCCTCCGCTGCCGCTGTGCTCTTTCCGAGCTGCGTGCCGCTGCCTCGAGGAATGAGCACGGCCCCCGCCCCCTCCTGAGAGGCCGAGGGCTCGGGATCCAGCCGGGAGCCCTTTCCCCTGGTCCTCTGCACAGCCTAAGCAGGGCAGAAAGCATCCCCGACATCGGGAGAGGGGCGACATAGCGGATAATCGCGAGGTGGCTCGAGGGTTGGTCCGAGGCTGCGGCTATGCTCGGGTCCCTCCGCCTGGCCGCGGTGGCTCCTGCTTGGTCACTCCCAGGCAACCCAGAGAGCTGCACCAGCCTGGCACCCTCTCGGGCCTGTTGGGCACCCTTACCCTTTCCACTTTTATTTTGGGTTTCCAAGTTTCTCGGAGCGCGCGGACCCGGCTAGGGCTAAACCAGCCTTAATCCACTCCTTCAGCGCCCCTTCCCTCCCCGAAGTCCCCATCACGTTCCTCTCCCCTGGGTCTGGGGCGCAGATTCCTTAGCGGCAACTCCGAGGGAGTTGAAAGGCATGAAGGCGCGTGGGTGGGCACGGGGCGCGCACTCCCGCCCCAGAGGAGCCACTTGGCATACGTTTGGGNAGGGGGTTGGGAGGTCTGCGCGTCTCCTCCACCCTGGGGACCCAAGGAGACCCTCTGTGCCCTGCTCTGTAGTCACAAACACACGCCCCTCGTGAGAGCTACTGCAGGGGCACAAACAGCAGGCGGAGGCGTGGGGAGAATGGCTGGGGTCTTTTTCATTATCTGAGAGGCGGTATCCCGTATTTGGGATCCGAGAAAGCAAATGTAACATCTCCCGGAACCTTCAAGCCTTCCATTTCTCTGAGACCCTTCCAGCAGCGGCAGCAACAAGGGAGGTCGAGGAGGTAGCTGTTCCCTTCCAGACCGCGGGTGGCCTCAAAACTCTGCGCTCGGATGCCGCCGGGGTGCCATAGGGTCTGGCTTTGAGTACCAAGCAAGGTCAAGCAAGCGAAGGAGGGGGCAGAGGCTCCTGGGCGCGTCCCCGCGCGCTCAGATTTGGGGCCTTGGAAGGGGGTGTGGGTAGCCGCCGAGTCAGTCCCGCGAGCCCGCCGCCGGCTCCCGGTCCCNAGAGGTGGACATAGCGCGAGTTCGGGGATCCCGGAGCGCCTCGCGCCCAGCGCGGGGCCCTGCACCCTCCCTCTCCCCTTGCTCGCAGCTGTTCGGCACTGCCTTCAGACTTGTTGCGCCTCAATCTGGGGAATGGAGACCGGCGGGGTAGCTCCGGAGCCTGGGAGGCCAGGGCAGAGCCCCAAGGCCAAGGGATGCGCCAGGGAGACGCGCGGACGCGCGATGCGCTGGGAGCGCTAGCAGGGAGTTTGCTGCCTTGGATCCGAGAGAAGGACGCTTGTCCCCGCCTCGATCCCGCGCGGGGGCGGAGAGGAGGCGATTTCGTCGCCTTCGGCTTCATACCGCACTCCTATGGACCTTGAGCCGCGGAGGGGCCGCCGCCAAGTTGCAGAGCCCTCCAAGACCCTTCCTTTGCTCAGAGGCTCTTGGGCCTCGGTAGCTGAGACCGCGAAATGGGAACGCGCATTATGTTCTTGGAACGCTTGCAGCCCCGACCCCTCGCGCCCATCCAGAGATCCGACGTTCCGGGTCCGCAGTGTGCTGATTCTGCAGCGTCCAGGCCGGCCGGGTTCCGAGGCGGCTCTGCGCCTGCGGACACAGCTGTTAGGCCAGGGAGCAGCGGGCCCCAAACAGGGCCCGGCAAGAAGCAGGGGCCTGGGCAGCTTCCTACGGAGTCCTGGTCTCCTGGCTGCTCGCCTGGCCCAGTTCTGCCTCCCAGAGCGGGTCTGGGGACGCAGAGTCAGTCCCCGGGGATGCCGCGGGCTCCAGGCCCAGGCGACCGGCGCCGGGCTGCGGTGGTGGAGGGCGGGAGGGCCCGGCGCGCTGTCGCAGATGACCAACAGAGGGCGCCCGCGCTGCGCTGCGCCGCGCCGCGCCGCGCCGGCCCTGCCCGCCCCTTCCGTCTCCTCTGCCGCGGACCCGCGCTCCAGGCCCCATCTTGGGCAACCCCCAGCCGCCCTCTCTTGTCCCTTGGCTTCTGCAGCTAGAGCCAATGACGCATCTGATGTTTCAGACTGAGCCTGCATCACCCTCTCCCAAATTCGCCTGGCCTGTGTGTGCAATACACAAGCGTGACTGTGTGTTTGTGGGCACGTGTACATATGTGCCAACGGATGCACGTGTGTGTGGGACAGTCTGCAGGCTGCATGCATATGTGTGCATGCATGCAGCTTTCCGCATGTGTGCATGTACTCCCTCTATATGGAAGGGGCTCTAGCATCCTCCCTCCCCAAGCAAGTCTGGACCTGAAGGGTTCTGTGAACCCCACCATGCCTGGAAGTCCACCCTTATGGCCCTTGTGCCGCCTGGGGTGCAGCTGCACCAAGGCATAGAGCTGTGAATTCTGGATAAACACTGGGCCTGTGCGACCCTGTACACAGCCCATATACACACAGAGGAANTGCTGCACACCAAACACTAGGGTGCCCATTGTACAATCGTGCCGGAAGTATAGGGGTGGGCAAAACCAGCCCTCCACCATAAGTGCTTGGGCTAGTGGGAATATAGGACAGGGGCCTGACAAGCTCCTAGGGACTGAGGTAACCCAGAGGTATAGTTCCCCTAGGAGAGTCCCAGGAGCGCCAAAACTAAAGAGTCTCCCGACAGGAGAAAGGCAGTGATGGGATCAGAAAGATGTGAGAGGAAAAATAGGAGGGCCCTGGGAGTATGAGTGTAGGTGTGAGGACTGGACAGACACTGGGGAGGAAGGTGAGGGACAGAACCCAAGAACCCTANGGGCTTTGGCCTGTAGTCTGGAATGCTAGGAGGCATCTGAGGGCCATAGACAGGATTGATCACTTGGTTTGATAGACATGCGAAAGAGATGGTGGATATGCCTTTGGGCAGTGGGTCTCGGGCACCAATCAGGAGACAAAATGCACGCTCTGTTGTATGGGGCTGCCACACCCCTGGCTGCCATGGCCCAGGAGTTATAGGTGAGTTTGTCATACAGGAGAGTACCTAGGCGGATATGTGACCCAAGGTAGCCCANGTGCCAGTGTGCAACAGACATACAAATATCCCACAAAGAGACGCACGGGGTGTGGGGGTCACACACCACTGCCCAAACCCTGTGCCCACTCTGGGCTCACTGGGNCTCATGTTGGCACAAGTGACACAGAAAGTGGAGCCCCTGTGTGTGGGAATGTGCTATGGGGTTCCAGGGATACNCTGATGGTTGGGAAGGACCATGTTACTTACTCCCAGAATATCCAGGCTGGGGAAGAGCATGCCTCTGGCTTCCTGCACCCTCTGTCAGACAGGCTGTGGCAGTTTGCATGCCACAATCCATACANACACTCACCCCCTTGTACCCTTCCCTCCCTCCTCACCTTCTGTTCATCATCAGATGGCATCATATTGGCCTCTGGGGTTCTTCATCTCACCCCACCCATCACCCCTACCATCTCATGCCCACACACAAGTGTCCACCATTGTCCCACATCACCCCTCAACCCCTTCCCTTAGAACTGTTTGAGGTTCCCAGCTTGCCTAACGTCTCACTCCCAGGAGGTCTGTGGGTCCATGCTAGGTCAAGAGTGCTGAGGGNCCCCACAGCCTTGCTGCTTTAGCAACCTGCAGCTGCTCATCTTCTGAGCCCACTGGTCCTTTCCAGGGACAAGTGACATTCTGACTCAGCCCGGTGGATTCTAGGGAACTTAGAGGCAGGGTTAGGCCATAAGAAGAGCCCAGACAGAAGATGGCAAAGCCCTGATGCATAGCTTACTCGGCTGCCGAACACTTTGGGGGGCTTGACTTTCAGCTGGGACATTGGCTTGAAGGGCATGTGGCGTGACAGAAAGTTGGGCCCCAAGGTATGGCCCTTGGGATTCCCCAGGCCATGTGAGGGCAGTATGGACTCTCATCATTGACCTTGACAAGCTTGGATGTGGGGATACTGAGGGAAGAGCACAAAGACCCAGGCCTACCCACTGACACCCATGCTCTGTGTTTTCCATGCCCCTGTACCCATAGTAGGCCAGAAGTCCCAGAATGGAAACCTCACCATGCTTGTTGGCACTGNGACTTTAGACNAGCAACTGTCCTGTCATGGTANGTTGATGAGGGGTTGGTCAAAGTGAGATTGGCAGAGCATGGGCTTACAGGGTGCCCAAAGTGGAAGTAGAAGACAAGGCTTGGTGACATGGGCCTCTGGGAACTCATGTAAATGTTTNGGAATCTGAGTGGAAAAGAATATGGCTTCAGTGCTGGGGAGGCAGCTCCCTGAGTCTGTACCCTGACTGTTTTCCACATNCTCCTGCTGCCCAGCCTCAGNCCCTAACCCCCATGCAGCCCAGGTCACCACACTGGTAGCTCTGGCAGTATCCTCCTGTGGCCATAGCACACTGACCCCCATGGTCATAACCTTGNTTGCCCTACATGCCACAGACTTGTGCACACCTGTGCTCCTTGCACCCACACACTGGCCATTCATATGCACACTCACAATGCCACATGCACACTGCTCACACAAGACTCTCATATGAGCAGGCTCACACACTTGTAACTCAGGGAGCAAGCCCTCACTGTCCACGAACACAGACAGACATACACCCTCATATATGTAGGTGCACCCATACACGGTGTGACTCACGCCTTACCTGCACACACAAACTAATGTACACATGCCAGGCACATACTTCCTGGTTCCTCAGTGCTTAGCTATGCATCTGCAGAACAATTTCCTCTCTTCCTCCCCCTTGCCCTCCCAAGCAAGCTGCTCCTAGTTACCCTTGGAGGTGGCAGGGGTGGGGCCTGCTCTCCAGGCCATAGCCTCCCCCTATGTCCCCCTCCAAGCACTGACTTAAGAAGGTGACTCCTGTTACAGCTGGAGAGGAGTGGCCACTTAGGAAACTTGCCAAAGGTCCTGGCTCAGGACCATCCTCCCCTCTTTACCTAGCACCTGAACTCTGCCAGCAGGAGCCCTGTTTGTCTGCCATGGCCTCAGACCTGCCCTGGATTTCTTGGGCCTGAGCCGCAGGAAAGAGGCATGATATGGGCACAGGCCAAGGGAGTTGGGCATACGGAGTGCCTTCAGTGCCAGGTGGATTGGGGTGATGGGTACTGGACAGGAAGGGGTGCAGTAAGGCAGGGGTTAAGGTGCAATGGACAGTGGGGTAGAGTGGGGTAAGGGACGACAGTCTCTTTCTTCCCAAGGGACCTGGGGCTATTGTTCATCCTCCCCGTGATGGAGGTGACTTTGTGCTGCCCTTCTGGATGGTCTAAGCCAAAGTGGATTATGCACTGGCCTGGAAAGGGGCTGGGCCCAGGCAGAGCCCCTCCAGACACTGCCAGAGTGGTCCCATGTTCTGTCTGATCTTTCATCCTGGCACTTCAGCCTGGTTCCCAGCCATGTCCCCTGAATGGCTCCTGTGTCATGGAGAGCAGTGGCTTTGCTGGGGCTGATGAGTTGGGTGACTCCTGCTTCTGTTTTGGGGTCTTCTGACCCATGTCCCTTGTGGGACTGATGCATGGGCCACCCCACCTCTCTGCTGTGGGTGGAGCCTCAAGAGGCCTTACTGGCCCAGGCTGCACCAGGCAAATGGGCCTGAGGCCATGGCTGGGGAGTAAGCCATGCAGATACCCCTCTTTGTCTTTGTACCTCCGGGAAGGGGGAGGCCTTTCACAGATGCTTGGCCCTCTCTGGCCCCGAGTCCTGAGGGCTTCACACAGGTTGCCTTGGGCCCTCATCAGAGGCCCTGATAAGGCCCACAGGCAGGTGCCAGGGCCACCTCTGCACCTGCTGACTGGGGTCTGAGAGGCCCATGGGAATGGGGGTAAGGGGAGCACTATGAGCAAGGAGGACACCCACCCCCGTCTCCTGGGCAGTCCTCAGTGCCCAGGGTGCCTGCCCTTCCCCCATTGCAGCCTCGTCTAGTACACAGGAGGGCACTGTTCGGAGGCCGCAGGACTACAGAGTAGCTTTTGTGGCTGGTGTCTAGGATGCCATTGGCAGCCTGGGGTGGGGAGGGGACACAAGGCCCAGGCCCCTGGTTGATCTGTTGATATGGGGATAGGGCAGAGCCTTGAGAAAAGATGGACACACTGAGGCTGGAGAGGGCCTCTGACAGCATCCTATCCCTACTCCTGGAACACGATGTGGAGACCAAGTTACTGGACCTGATTGCTGTGTGTGTGTGTGTGTGTGTGTGTGCTGTCTCTTATACACATCTAGATGTGTATAAGAGATAGGTGTGTGTGTGTGTGTGTGTGTGTTGGTTGTTTGAGTTTACACTGGAGTGGTTTCTTCCTAGGCTGTACTGGATCTAGGTGGGAATCTCTGGTCTTTGGGTACGGCTTGGAACAGTTAGCTCCTGCCCCTAGTGTTCCAGAGACTTAAATCTAGGGCCATGAGGGGCCATGCTTATTCTTGCCTGCAGGTGGCGCTCAGGGAGCCAACTCATCAGTTCCTTTTTCTCCTCTCCTGATTCCTGCTCTTCACCTCACCTACGAAGGCATCTATGAATTCCATCAGTGGGACCGCCCCAACTGACACCCTACTATCACTTCCTCCCCCCTGAGACTTCTCTGGGGGCTGTAGAAGATGCTGTGTCCTGTAGAGGTGGGCCAGCTTTCTCTGCAGAACAATGATGGCTGGACACTAGGAAGAGCTTCCTGGAAGTAGAACAATTGGACCTAGGGAAAAGTGTTGGGAGAAAGGGGCCTGCGGAGGATTTAGTGCAAATTGGACACTGTCTCTAGGAACCAGAGGGGGTAGAAGGGTATATATACTTCCCAGTGTTACTCAGACCTGGAGAGGGGGACTCTACCAGAGCATTGGCCTGTGTTTTGGGGGGCGGGGCACAAGACTTTTCTGGAAAGCGGGCCTTATATTAAGTAGGGAACATTTACCCTGAGGAGCCCTCAACACTTGAGATGGGAAGCATGAACCATCNCTAACCTGTCTTGAAGCTTGAAAGCTCTAAAATTCTGTGGGCTGCCCATGACAGGCCACGCTGCCTTCCTGGGTTCTGATGGATGCTTGGACCATCTCTGGGGGATGAAGCTGGCAGACACCTGCAACGGATGCCAGGCATTCACTAGGGAAGTACAGAGCATGGCCTTGGGAGGTGTGGAATTCGAGGAGCCTGGTCCAGCCCTGGGGAACCCAGGCACCTCTCAAGGAGCAGTCTATGGACTAACTGTGACAGAGGGGAGGGACACAGGCTAGGTAGAGCAGAGGATCTCTGTGCATGCTACAGTGGCTGCAGGGCCACTTCCTGTGGGACAGCATATGACTCAGCTGTCCTCTTCCCCGAGCTCCTGGCCACCAAGGTTTTCTGAAACTTGCTGCCTAGGTGAGNCCTCCTTTCCCAGCCTGACTGGCTCAGCTCCCTCTGGACAGCTGAGTGGGTGTACCCAGGCTGGGCTGTCCAGCACATTATATAAACACACCTTCCCTGTGCTCATATAAATGCACATATGTGTATAGACATGGATTACACAGAGTGAATGCAGTCACACAAGGGACACAGGACTGCTCCACCTCCCCATCTCAGTGATGGCCACCTGATGCCCCCTTCCTTGTGACAGAGGACAGCCAGGCCCTGCTATGGCTCTCTCTTGTTCTGGCTGTGATGCCTCTGGGCCAGCTGTGCCTTTTCCAAAGCTAGGGGTGGGGCAAGCTCAAGGCTAAGGAGGTTTAGAGCGGTGGTTCTCAACCTGTGGGTCGAGAGGGGTCCTGCATATCAGATATTTACATTAGGATTCATAACAACAGCAAAATGACACTTATGAAGTAGTCACAAAATAATTTTATGGTTGGAGTCACCACAACATGGGGAACTGTATTAAAGGGTCGCTTGCAGCATTAGGAAGGTTGAGAACCACTGCTCTAGAGACTGCCGGCCACCTGGAAGAGGCCCCCNAAGCCTTCCCACCTCCCTCCCTTGGCGGCCTTGTGCTCCTGTACAGGAGTTTTAGGGACCTGTTTGAGGAGTCCACAGGTGGTGTTTGTTGAAGGCCTTGGGGGTTTCCAGGAGTATGATTGTCTCACAAGACATTGGCCAATGCCCTCACTTACCCCTTCTCCTGTGTCTCACTGGGATCTCCTGCATTCTTAATAACCAGTCCAGAAATGTTCCCTCTCNTTCCCCTACCTGATTTGGCTCTGGCTCTAGGCCCTTCTTCCTGCCTTCTCCTTGGCCTCTTTTGGCCCCCGCCTGCAAGTGAGCCCATGGCTATCTGGTGGCTCATTTAAGGGACAGCTCTATGGCTACACTGCCACTGGCCTCCATGGCTACCTTCTGCCCCTGGAATAGACTTTGGGAGCCTGTGTCCCTGTCCAGTACTCAAGGAGTAGTTGGCCATCCTACAGGAGTTGACCAAGGACAAGAATCTGACCAGTAGGGACACTGGGCAGGNCTGTGCTCAGCCAGTGCCCTGGGTTCCTGNGATGGTGGCAAGTGAGGGCAAGGCAGGGATCCTCTGTGGACCTTACTGGTCATCTGTGAAGTGGATCCAAAGCAAGAGCCCCAAGTTCTCCGCTGCAATGACAGAGTGCAGGTGCAGAGCAGTGTACACCATGTACTGTCCTCCCAAGAACTCAGTTGAGCTTGTTTCTCACCAAGCTGATCCTTGGAGGCCAGTGCCACAGTCCACATGGCTCTAGGGACACCACTGATACCCCCACACTCCCTGGCTAAGTTCCTCATTTTCCAGAAGGGATGCCAAAGGCCTGAGGGTGCTTGTATTTGACCTCAGATCTGGAGGGTGGGGCTCTCCCCTTAGGACAGGGCCCAGGAGCCAGTGGTCCTTCCAAACTCTGTAGGCCCCTTGGTAAAAGGCAGTGGATTGGGGGGTGATCACAGCCATGAGTTGTGACTCCCAAGATGGCCTAGGCTTCCTAGGTGCCGCTCGAGCTGAGCAGAGTGAGGTTGGCTGGTCTAGGGTTGGGTAGTGACAGCATGGGAGGCTGTGCCNGGTTTGGCTGAGTGCTTTCTCTAGACCTTACCAACATTACCCTGGGCCTGGCGCTGATCTCTGCTTTTCATGAGGGGAGAGTATGTTCCTGGGGTGGGGATCTGCTGAGGGACTGGTGTCAGGAACAACAGCGTGAGGGGCAGACTGTGAGACCCTAGCCGTAGTTTCTCTGGTTCTGTAATGGGGAGGATGGTCAGGGAGGCAGTGTGAGGCTACATCAAAGGTCACCCCTAAGGGTGTTTACCTCAGAGCTGGCAGAGGTAGAGGTAGGAGACATGGGGAGTACTTTCCAGGGTGCCTGAGGGTACCAGGGTTGGAAGTTAGCCATGGACTAACTTTTGGACTTTTTAAAGACCACGATGGGGCTGGAGGGTGTGTGCTTTGACCCTCCTTCTGGGAACAGTTGGGGTCCTGCCCATTCTATAGATNAACAAGCAGAGGCTCTGTGAAGACTGTCCAGCTTCAGGCATCCTGGCTTCCATCATCTCAGAACCTTCACCCAGGCTAGGGCTGGGCCTGGAGGCTGCTGCCTGCCCAGGAGGCAGTCCAGGAAGGACGCCAGGATGAGATGCAGAGCTGTGACTGACCTTGAATTGCTGGTCAGTTTGGGCCCAGGCTGCATGGAGAGTNCCTGNGGTGGGGACAGGCTGCTACATATGCAGGGTCAGCAGAGCCAATGCATCTGCAGCCAGAGGCTAAGAGGGCAAGGAAGGAGGGGCTTGGCTGTAACCTCCTTTCTTCCTCTACTGGCTCAGCTGCGGAGGGACAATGGGGAAACTGATATCTTCCACAAGGCAGGTCTGGGCTGGGTGGCACACAGCAAGCCTGCTGAGCCCAAACTAGCTTTCAAGTCCTTGCCCTCAGGAGTGCACAGGGAGTCACCCAGTGGTGCCACTCTTGCAGATGGAAGTATTCCCCAGAGGCACTCGTTCATGGTCAGTCCAGGGTTCAGGTTCTATTCTGTTATCCATTCCCTGTGACCTTGAGGAAGCCACATATTCTCTTTGCCTCAGCTCCGTCATCATGAAATGTGGGGTAACTGTGTGGCTACTCAGAGCTGGGGGTGAGGTGAGGTCCCAAGAGGCAGGTAGTAAAGTGAGGAAGGGAGTCCCCAGCTGGAGTGGCTGGTGCAGGGACTGCCATGGATGGGAAGCAGGCTGCAGGTTCTGTCACAACAGCTCCATGTCTGAAGCCCTTCCTCTTCAGGGCTGCACTCACCTCCTATTATGGCAGCCCATACCCACTCCAAGTCTATGGAAAGGTATGGGGGTCTGTTGGGAGCCCCAGAGATGCTGTGGTGACCTCTGTCCTCTTCCCTCCTGCCTGCTTCCGTGTCTGTCTGATAGGCAGATTCTCAGGAAGGAGGAAGGCCACTGAGAAGGGAATGAAGGTCAAGAGGGGGTCGGAGGGAGCCAGGCCTCTTCTCCTAGGGGCCCAGAGGGTGTGAGCAGATCCAGGGCCCGTGATTAACCAGGCTTGGCAGAGAGGACTGAGGAGCACAGCTTGTCCTCACTCAGGAAGGGAGAGGCGCTACAGTGTCCCCTGGGTGGGACCACTGGTGAAGACAGAGGAGCAGGTAGACAGAGCAAGTGCCTAGGAGATCACCAGGGCCATATACTGCCCAAAGCCTCATGCCTCACTAGACTTACTGAATTCCTGCCTCTTCCAGACCTGAGCCCAGAGAGGCTTACACTATCCCTTCCGCTTTTTCTTCCAGCTACCGTTNGAGGCCACAGGCAAACACCAGGAGCCTGGACTTTAGGAGTCATTGCAGCTCTCACTGTATCCTGAAACCCTGCCCTGACCCCACCTTGTCTTCACCCAGACCCTGCCTCCGGCCCACTGCCCTGGACGGCCCTGCCTGCTGCCGGACCCTGGCATGTCAAGGCCTGGCCTGCACTTGCCTGCCCAGCCCGCGGAACCCCAGCGGCCCCGCGAGCTAGGATGAGGGGCCAGGCTGCCGCCCCGGGCCCCATCTGGATCCTTGCTCCACTCCTGCTGCTACTACTGTTACTGGGGCGCCGGGCACGTGCTGCCTCTGGGGCAGACATAGGGCCTGGGGCGGAGCAGTGCACCACGTTGGTGCAGGGCAAGTTCTTCGGCTACTTCTCGGCAGCTGCTGTGTTCCCAGCCAACGCCTCACGCTGCTCTTGGACCCTCCGCAACCCGGACCCTCGTCGTTACACGCTCTACATGAAGGTGGCCAAGGCACCCGCACCCTGCAGTGGCCCTGGCCGTGTCCGTACCTACCAGTTCGACTCCTTCTTGGAGTCCACGCGCACCTACCTGGGTGTAGAGAGCTTTGACGAAGTCCTGCGGCTCTGCGACCCCTCCGCACCCCTTGCCTTCCTGCAGGCCAGCAAGCAGTTTCTACAGATGCAGCGCCAGCAGCCACCCCAAGATGGTGACCTTGGCCCCCGGGGCGGGTTCCCAAACTCTGGTGACGACTTCTCTGTGGAGTACCTGGTCGTGGGCAATCGCAACCCTAGCCATGCTGCCTGTCAGATGCTGTGCCGCTGGCTGGATGCCTGTTTAGCGGGCAGCCGCAGCTCGCACCCCTGTGGCATCATGCAGACTCCCTGTGCCTGCCTGGGTGGAGATGCTGGAGACCCTGCTTCCAGCCCCTTGGTCCCCCGTGGGGATGTTTGCTTGAGGGACGGCGTAGCTGGTGGCCCTGAGAACTGCCTCACCAGCCTGACCCAGGACCGGGGTGGGCACGGCTCAGCAGGTGAGTGGTGGGAAGAGGACCCTGTACAGTGCTGCAGCAGTGGGAGTGATGGCATGAGGGAAAGTACAGTCCCCAAGGCCATAGTCTATCCAGCATCACCTTTGTCATCTGGGTTGAGAGACCATGTGTGGAGTTCAAGTTTACTGATGACTCTTTCCCAGGGTAGCTAGCCCACATAGAGTGGTAGGTGAATGAATGAAGGAAGAAATGTTCAGTAGCCAGTTTCCTCAAGCCACTTCCTCAGTTTAAATCTCCCACTGTGGGAAGACACTACTTAGCCTCAGTGACATTTCCAACCATCCCAAGGCTGTGGTAGCTGATGTCTAGGAACTGAAGTGGAGGTCATTGGTGACCCCAGGTGGAGCATGGGAGCATGCATAGACAGAGTATTCATAGGGCTGTTGCCAGGAGGTAAGGTTTGGGGGTTCAGTGTAGCATGTCTACAGCAGCTGCCACTGAGGTGTGCTAATGAGAGCAGGGACAAAAATGCCATCCTGGTCTTGTGGCCACAGGAAGGAGGATGACACACTACCCAACAGTATATAGCCATCTCAGGCAGAACCAGGGTGTCAAGGACATCTAAAAACCCAGTGTTGAAGGAGGCACTGTCTTAATTCAGGGCTAGAGAGGTCTCATGGGCTGGAGACCTGAGGACAGTGGCCCTTGGGGAAGGATGGCAGGGCCCAGGCGTGATGGGGATGGGTGGAGTTGACAACTAGTCATGGAGCTATCATATCTTTGGGAGTGTCCTGCCTATGACTGGAGGTGGGGTGGGCCCTGCCTGCTGTGACCTGGGAGAAAGAGAGGTAGGGACATCCAAGATTTGAACTGGAGACCTGAGCTGAGTCAACATCAAGGGGACATCGGGATATGAGAAGTCAAGACTGTTCCCCGCCTGGTGTGCAGGGCCAAGGCAAGGCTTAGCTGAGGACTTGATGCCAGGAGAACCAGAGTGGGATGGTGATGCCCTTAGAGCATCCAACAGCCTTAGTATTTCTGAGACCATGAGGTCATGCAGGGTTGTGAAGGAATTTTCCAACCCAGAGCACATTCTGGTCAAGGGCCTGTGGCAGGTCTCAGGTCAGGACCTCCATGAAGCTGAGGTTGAGCTGACCTCTCCAGGATCCTCAGAGAAAATTCTGCACACATCATTGTGGTGGGAAGGAAGGTGGAGGCCCAGCCTTCCTGCTGGGTAAGCTGGAGGTCATTGTGACCTTGTCAAGGGCAGGTTTCATTGTGTGGCAGGAATGGGAGTGGGCTCAAGGGGAACCCTGGAAAAATGGGGTACTTACTGGAGGACTAGAGAAATTGGATGGGAAAACAGGGCCAGCTGTCACAAGCAGATCTGGCCACGTGCCCTACTCTACCACTCCCCATCATTTAAAACTGCCCTGAGCCTTGGTTCCTTCATCTATAAAACGATTCTCAGGGTTGCACCATCGCCTTGGTTTTATCTGTCTCTGCCTGGGTCCACAACCATACCACTTGGGCAGGAGCCTGTCCTCTGTGGCATATTGGGGCAGCTACTATGCCAGGGAGCTTCTGAATGCTGCTCCAAGCACCTTGGAGCAGCTGCCAGCAGCCAAGACCTCTGGGACTGGTGTGATCGATGCTGGGGGCACCAAATGGAGGGGCTTGTGTGCTATGAGGCTGGAGGAAGTGTTGAGCTGCATTTATTTCCTGAGGACCTACTATGTGAGGTGTGAAGTGCAGAAGCTGTGAAGTGGCCAGGCCTCTCTGTTGAGCGTTTATATGACCTTGAGAGCAGAAGGACTTTGGGAGGGCTCAGTGCAAAGGAATGATATACCTGGGCTCCTCACAGGAGCCAAGATAGGGAGGCGGCTGACATTGGCCTGGTCATGGTGCAGTGGGACAGGGAGGGAAGGGAAGGGACTGTGGATAAAAGAGTGTGGATGTGGAGGCAGGAAGAGCAAGCCTGGCCTCCAGGATCCTGTCAGGAATGAGGACATCCATGTGGGACAGAGGAAGCAGGACTGCAGGATGCAGCTTGAGGGCGATTCTGATGTCAGAGTAGGACTTGAGATGTTTGTGACGTAGGTCATGGGTTATGTGAGGACAGCTCTGGCACCTGGTGTAAGAGAACAGGTCCAGACTAGAGCAACGGTCTTGGAACCCCACTTTGGAGCCTTGGGCCTGGCCCACATGTGTTCCTAGGCCAGCCCCTCAGTTCTCATCCCCGGAGGCCTGAGAATGCCTTCTTCTGTCTCCGTGAAGATAAGAAGGGGGATGAAGCAGTCAATGATGAAGAATCCGTGTCCTTGTTTATTGCTAGGCAAACTCCTGGGGCCTGGGAGCAGAGGCGNACAGAGGCAGGGATGTATGCAAGTTGAGCTTGGGCAGTTTGGGGTATGTGTATGGATTCCAACAATGTTGGCAAGTGGTACTCAGAGGCAAGCAAGAGGTGGATGTGCATGAGTGTACACGCATGTATTATACACGTGTGTGTACAGGTACAGTGCACTGTTTGTGTATACACATGCACATTTATGCATATGTGTATGGTAGCTGCACCCATGTATGTATACATATGTGGAGTGTGTTGTACACCTCACATGTGGACATGTATGACACATGGAAACCTAATGTGTATACTGAGTATTGTATTTGTAAATTTTTTTGCACATGTGTGTGCACTCTCATGTATGTATGTATGTGTCAGCATTGTGTAAGCCCACATATGTTCTTGTTTTGCTAGGCAGACTCCTGGATATGAATGGGTGCATGTGCACATCTAGCACGTTGTGTTCATGCTTGAACACATGCAAAAAATTGTGTACATGTGTGAATATATGGGTGTCCATGCATCACATTGTGNCTGTGTATGTGTCTGTGGGTATATGTGTGTGTAACCAGTATTTATGTACCACGNACTGAGCATGTATGTTCATGTGTGTATGGTGAGTGTGTGCATGTGTATCCAGGGTAGCCTCCATCTGTTTAACTTGCATAGGTTGCTGATGTGTTGGAAGATGGTTTGGAGAACACAAAGACCAGGCCCCAGTGTATGAGGCAGGGAGCGTTCCTGTGGGTAGGGTAGACCATGGCCATCCGGATCAGATCAGATGCCTGTGCCCTGTGTCCAGAAGGCTATGCCGTTTCCTGGCTGTGGGAGGAGAAGGAGCCCAGTGGTGACAGCAGTGGCTGAGTGCTGACTGTCCTGGAAGTGTCACATATGGATGAGTTTCCCCTTCACATGGCCATGAGTCAGGCCCCAGCAGAGGCTGTCCCTGCCTTGCTCACACCTTCTCAGGGGCTGTGCCTCCCCAGGACGCCCTCCCTAGGCCCTGCTAACCAAGGCTCTTCCCTGGAGCCCTGCTTATGTGTATCCTATCCCGTGAGGCACTTTATCCCTTTCTGCCTTCCCTGGCAAGTATCACTTTCAAACATGCTATCGAACTCCCCCAGTGGGCCTCACTGTCTGTGTGTGTTAAGATGTGAGCACAACAGATGATAGACCTTTGCTCCATTCACTGATGCTTCCCTAGTGTGAAGGACAGAACCAGGCCCAAAGTAGGTACTCAGTACATGCTTGTGAAATCAGGCCCAGAGATATCAAGGTAGGTCAGGTCACATAGCTTGTAACAGCAGACTAGTGGGTGGCATCATGGGCACTGAGCTCTACTTTGGACGGTGGCAATGGCTAAGGACTCAAGTTGGACAACCCATCAGCAGAGAGGAAGCTGTGCCAGGATGTGCAGCGGATTCTTCTTACCTACCCCTGTGCACAGGGCCTTTGCCCTCGCTGTCTTTCGGGANCAGGCAAGCCTGGGCACCCTTCTCCTCCTAAGACAGGAAATGTGTAGCTGAGCTGGGGAGCCAGCAGGCAGCCCACTGAGTGTGTGGCCCATTTTCAGGCCTACCCCCCCACCGCCAGGCCTGTCCAAACGCCACATGGCCGTGTCACGCGTTGGATTCCATAAGCACTCCTCAGGCTAGGGCAACTGTCCCTGCTGCCTAGTCTCTCTAAGGCTGCCAGGCCCTGGCACCCATCCTTATCTTGCACAATCTTCAGCTCCCTGTCTCTCTGTTTCCTCCTCCATCTCTCTNCCATCTCTGCCTCTAGTAAGATGGACCATTTCTCTCAAGGGTTGCTTTAAATATTCATGTTTTAATTAAAGAATATTATTACAGAAGTGACATGTAAGATAATGAAAAAAGCAGCATTCTGGGCGTGGGGCCTGTGAGTTCTGTGAGTATGTGTACCTGTGAGTGTGTCTCTGTGTGTCATTGTGTGTGGTCCCCATATCCTGTGAACCCCTGTGAGTATGGCTCTTGAACCACACTGTGTGTCCTGTTTGTGAGTCCCTGTGGGTGTGTCTCTGTGAGCCCCTGTGAGTGTGCTCTTCAGTTAACATGAGTCCCTGTGAGTGTGCCCTATGAGCCCTTGTGAGGTGTCCCTATGAGTGTGTCCCTGTGAGTGTGAGTCCCTGTGAGTGTG
>LZPO01017438.1:121609-135345 GCA_001675575.1 Neotoma lepida
GTTAGAGACTAAGTCCCAATGTTGAGTGTGGGCGGGGCTGTGACTCCTTTGTAATAATGAGCTTTAAACATGATTACATGCTGATCATAGGATGATCCCTGATCCAGGTCATATATTGAGTCCTGATCCAGGTTGTATACTGAATCCTGATCCTGGTTGCAATGACCTCTGATCCTGATGATAGACTGAACCCTATCCTTGGTTAAAGACTGAGCCTTGACCCAGATCATACTAGTCATAGAGTAAATCATCATCTTGGATTCTGCTCACACGCTGAGCCCTGGCCTTGCTCATCACACAGTGAGCCCTGGCCTTGCTCATCACACAGTGAGCCCTGGCCTTGCTCACACACTGAGCCCTGGCCTTGCTCACACACTGAGCCCTGGCCTTGCTCACACACTGAGCCCTGACCTTGCTCACACACTGAGCCCTGGCCTTGGTCACACACTGAGCCCTGTCCCTGCTCATACACTGAGCCCTGGCCTTGGTCACATATAAGCCCTGATTTTGATCACACACTGAGCCTTGATCTGATTTTGGCTACACTGCGCTTTGATCCTGGTCCCACACAGCCTGGATCCTGGTTACTGACTGTGTCCTGATCTTGGTCATCCATTGAGCCCTGGTCCTAGTCTAAACTGAGCCCTTAGCCTAGTCATAGGCTGAGCTGTTAACCTTCATCACACACTGATGCNTTGTTCCCTTTCACTGGTCCTGATTTCCAGAACTTTGTCCAGATTATCAGCAACCTGCTGGCAGAGGAGAACCGAGACAAGTGGGAGGAGGCACAGCTGGTATGTGTGGAGGTCTGGAGACCCCCCCCTGGTGTTAGCCACAGGATCAGGAAGGAGCAGGCAGCTGTAGGCCTCCTACACCCCAGGCCAGCNATGGTGGGGCCTTGCTGCGTCTTCTGTATGAGTCTCAACACTGCTTCCTGTTGATTGCGAGACCTTGAAAAAGCTACTAAACCTCACAAGCTTTGTTTCCCCACCCGTGAAAGTACAGTGGCTTTTCCCTGGGGCTGAGTGAGGAGAGCAGGAAACTATGTTAAGATCACTGGGTATGTCCAGAGGAAGGGGTGTGGTGAGTCTTGCCCATCTGCCCTCTTCCTTCCAGCTGACCTCAAACCTGCTATCACACTAACCCCAGGGCAGTAACCCTCACAGGGAATGTTTGGAACACTTTCCCTTCCTACAGCTTAGGGACCCCTGTGGTGCCCACAGCAGCTTCCCTGGGCCTCTGATCTTGTCTGTAAAATGCAAACGGACACTCAAAGGTCAGCAGCCTGCTGCCNTGCTATGCAAGGGAATGACCCATAAGGCCTAGAAAAAGAGATAGCAGAGGAGGGGAGGAGGCAGGAGGACAAGGGAGGGCACAGGCACCTCCCCCAGCCTGAGCTCCTCCNCCTTTCCCTACCCCAGATGGGCCCCAATGCCAAGGAGCTCTTTCGGCTGGTGGAGGACTTTGTGGATGTCATTGGCTTCCGAATGAAGGATTTGAGGGATGCCTACCAGGTGACTGACAATCTGGGTAAGCAACCTCCATGGCCTGGTCCTGTGCCTTTGGGCCGGGTTCCTGCCTTATTTTTCTCATCTATAAGGAACAGATGACCCCACCCTTCTGCAGCCACTGGCTGCCATTACATATTAGCCTGGGGCTTAGGTCAAGTCCAGGGGGTTGATATCAGGAGCCCTTTGGGATCTGAGATCCAGGCAGGGACCTAGAGATCTCATGCCAGGGAGACATGCAGGAGCCCAGCCACCCCTGGGGTTGAGGCTCGCTTTGTCCTGTCACCCCAGAGCCACCTCTGCAGTTGCTGTTTCTCTCCCCTTCAGTTCTANGAAGCCTAGGTGCAGTGGGGCAGGGGACTGGCATCTGCCTGGTTGCAGTTTCATCCTTCCTGTATTGTAAGAGTAGAGCGGTAGACTGGTCAGTGGACCTGAGGGCAACTGGTAGCTGTCCTCACAAATATACACCAATGCTTGAGATGACCCCCTATCTAGGCTCCGGCTCTGTACCGCCCCCCCCCCGAGGATGTGACTCCAGCCTCCCACTCGGAGTCTTCCCCAGCACCTGGCTTTACTCTCTCACCGCTCTGTCCCCAGCTCATTCACTAGTGCCCACTCTTCTAGCACCGAGGCCACTGTGTTCTTGCCTTGGAGTCCCCACTCCACCCTAGACTGACACCTGTCTCTGCTCTAATTCCCTCCCCTACCTCCACCAGGTCGCACTGGCCCTTTGCNTTTCAGACTAACTTTGCCCTTCTTCCTCACTGGACCTCTTGCCTACCTCACCCTCCAGCCTAGCCCCAGGCTCCATCGGCCTTTAGAGCCACGCCTTTCCCTAAGCTCCATGCCTGTGACCTCATCTTTTCAAGGCCTGAAAGCCAGTTGGGCCCAAAGCCCCCAGTGTCCATCTGAGCCTGCCATCCCAGATCTCTAAANGCCTGGGTCTGGGCCCCTAATTCTGCTTCCCCTCACAGGACCTGGGAGTCACATGCTTCTGTCTCTGTACCTCCCAGTCTTCCACCCACAGGACCATCTTTCGGAAGGTTGCTGTCACACTCNGATCTCATTCCCTGCTCTCTGCCACTTCTAGGCTTTTTCCTCCCTTCCCTCTCCTCTCCCTGGGATATGTCCCTCTTTTTCCTGTCCTNTGCAGGGGGCTTCCTGGCTACTCTATGGGAACATCACCCCCCTTTGTTGCCACTACTGACAGGCCATGTCCCCATTCCATGTGCACACCCAGAGGGTTCTGCTGCCCACATATCCTTCTCAGCGTGTAATGGCCTCGTGTGCAGTTGGGGCTCAGAACATGTGCCAAAAGAGGTGGTGTGCTTGTTCCCTGGGAAGCTCTCAGCACCAAGGGCCAGCTGGGTGCTGGCATTCAGAGGGAGGCTTGTCTCTGTCCCCATGGCCTCTGGTAAGGCAGATACTTAATAGAATATTGTGGGAGAACCTTCATGCTCTCGAGGCCTCATGGTCCCAAGGAGGGCAGGACCAGGTGGGGAGGCTGCTGAGCCTGGCCAGGCAGAGTAGGTGGGACAGAGCAAAGGCAGAAAGCACAGAGACTGTGCCTGGGGTGCATGGCTGCATGGCCTAGAGCCCAGCAGCTCCCTCCCTCCCACAGCTTTACAAGTAGCCCCAGGCTGTGGCACTGGTTGAAGGGTGGANTGTGTACCTAAAGTGGNTTATAGAGCCTGGATGGAACTGGAAAGGCTACCTCACTTATTAGGGTCCTCCCTTTGTCTCCCAGCCCTGTCTCCTGGGCCAGTGTGCATGTGCTGGAGGAAGATGGGGTGGCAGGCAGGGAGGTCCTCTAGGATGTCCCCTGAGGTAGAGAAGGGACCATCCTGCTAAGGTTGGTGCTAGACTGGAGCCTGGTCTTGAGTGAGCTGAGAGGGCCCCAGGGACTGGTCCGACATCTAGATGTGTATAAGTGACAGGAGGTAGAGAAGGGACCATCCTGCTAAGGTTGGTGCTAGACTGGAGCCTGGTCTTGAGTGAGCTGAGAGGGCCCCAGGGACTGGTCCGCTCCTGGTAGAGGCTTGCCAAGCTGGACTATAGGAGAATAGCATCCTACCTGATTATACTACCCGGGATTCTCCCTCCACACCTGCTGCCCCTCCCTCACTGAGACCCCCCCATCCAACTAGACAGACTTTATGCCTGAAGCTCAGCCACTCCCTTCTCTTTATAGAGGGAGAGGAAGCTGAAGAGTGGGTCTTAGAACTGACCCATGACCCCAGTGAGGTAGGAGGATGGTGGGAACCAAGATGGGTGCCTAGCTCCTGTAGATCCTTCTGTGCCCACAGGATCNGCCTTTGACTTTTTCCTGACCACAGTGGCTGAGTCTGAGCCTTGGTACTAACCAGGATGGACAGGGCCTGGTCAGGTCTGAATCACTAAGAATAAGACTTCCTATAGGTATTCTGGCCTGCTGTCCCATGCAGTCCCCACCAGCCAGCCNGAGGCTCTGGGGTTTTTGCTCGTCTGGGAGTGAGGGCCTGTGGAGGAACTAGTGAGTGTGGAAGTTAGGGCTACAGGTTTGGTGCTCATGCCTGACACAAGCCTGGCCATGGGGACCCTGCCCACCCCTTGCCTCAGGAAATGTGTCATCATCTTGTACCAAGGCCTGCTGCCTGGGTCCCAGTTGACATTCCACGTGAGTGATGCTCTGTTGTGTTGCTCCTTCCCTGCCTTAGTGCTCAGCATCCACAAGCTTCCAGCCAGTGGGGCCACCGACATCAGCTTCCCTATGAAGGGCTGGCGTGCCACAGGAGACTGGGCCAAGGTGCCAGAGGACAGGGTCACTGTGTCCAAAAGTGTGTTTTCCACAGGGTTGGCAGGTGAGGCTTGGGAGTGGGATGGGCCTACTAAGAACCAGGGTCCCAGAGTCTGAGGATTGTCATCCTGGGATATTTGTTGTAGGGTTTTGTGCATTGTTTCCAGTGACAGCATCCCTGGTACACTTTGTTGTTCCTGAGACCATCTCCTTGCNGGAGTCTCTTCCTTTCCTCTATGGGAGAATGCCTGAAGTATAAGCAGAGTGGAAGGGGCTGGGTGGATTGCACAGCAACAAGGACATGGGTTCCCAGGGAGAGAAATGTATCTTGCTTCCCCATATCTCTTGTNGGGGTCACTTGAGGAGATAAACTAGTCCCCTCTCCCCATGTAGATCAAGACTGATGCCCCAGATCCCAGCTGCCCCTCAGCATCTGTGGGGGGTGAAGCACAGGCCTTCTCTTGTCAGGACCTTGGATGGGACCCAGTAGATGGGACAGTGTAGGTCACTGGGGTGAGGTCCAGGCTAGTGGGCAGTAGCAGGCCTGAGGTAACACATACTTCCTTCCAGAGGCTGATGACTCATCTGTGTTCGTGGTTGGTACTGTGCTCTACCGAAACTTGGGCAGCTTCCTGGCCCTGCAAAGGTGAGTGTCATGNAAAGGGGATAGCCTAGGCCCCTGTGGGAGGTCAGGAAGACGCTGGTGGGCTGGTCATGGTNGTGACTGGTGATTTGGGACAAAGCACCCCCCTGGGGCTGGGGCTGGGGCTGGGCTACAAGGCTGGCTTGGTGCCGTTCCACACCTCTGACAGCCGTTGATGCTTTGATGTCCCCAGGAACACAACTGTCCTCAACTCTAAGGTCATCTCCGTGACGGTGAAGCCCCCGCCTCGATCCCTGCTCACACCCCTGGAGATCGAGTTTGCCCACATGTACAATGTGAGTGCTGCCCATATGCATTGGTGCATGGGCACCTGTATCATTTCTGAGTATGTCCCTGCACATTCTTCTCAGGCACTATCCTTTAGGGTCACAACTGGAATGGCTTTCACCTGAATTCTAAGTGAGGAAACTGAGTTTTAGAGTTAGGGACTCACCCAAGGCCACACAGTGGGTTCATGTGGACACTGAAATTCAGCCCATTTCTGACCTGCCCCCTGACTCTATCCCCAAGGTCTATCCCTCCACTCCAGACCCTGATCCCTGGAGGGGATCCGCTTGCTATTCCCTGTGCCCATGGCCCAGCATCCTGGGGAGCTGTGTGACAGGCCATCTACCCCAAACCAGGTCTCCAAAACTCCCTTCCCAGTCCACGTTGCTGGGAGCATGTGAGAGCCACCTTCTGCCAGAGTCAGGGCTGACCACTAGGCCACATCATGCAGGACCTCTGGGATGGCATTGCCAAGAGCATCCTCCTAAAACTCCCTAAGACTCCAGGCCACAACTGCTGTGTGGCCCTGGCAGGTCCCCAGCTCCAGGGATGCTTGGATACCTTGATTGGCATGAGGAAACTGGGGGTGGGTGGGTGTCAGTCCTCTCATGACTTTTCAGAGACTAGAGCTGAAGCCCCTACAGCTCACTGTCTCTGCTTCTGGTTGGATTGAGTAAGAACAATAAGGGGCCAAGACAGCTGCATCACTCAACCACGATATGGCAGTCCCAGGCCCCAGTCCTCAGGCCAGGGGTGTAGGAAGCCTCGGGAAGAACCCAAACCTGTCCTTTTCTCCTGTGTGGCCTTGGGGGAGTTGCTTACCTTCTCTATGCCTTGGCTTCCTTCCCCTATCAAAGAAGAACGAGTAATCCTCAGGAATGCTCAGGGCATGTAGCTATTGTGAGCACAGACAAACGCCACCATGGCTGCTCCTATCTGTCTGGTGCTGAGCCCAGTCAGTAGCCCTCTCAGGGATGGTGCCCTGCAATGCTCTCATGGTCCTGCTTGCAGGACCAAGGACAGCAACAGGGCAGCTTTTCCCCTTAGGAGCATCTAACTCCCTCACTTTCAGACATGGCTTTGTCCTTAANCCCAGCCCTGTCATGGGGGCTGGACCAGAGAAGGGACAGAAACTGTCTGAAGCNGTGTGTTAGACATTGGTGGCAGGAGGGAGGGGGGTCAAGCCAGGCCTAACTAACCTCAAACTAGTCCTCTCTGCTCTGAACTTCAGTTTTTACCTCACACAATGCAGTCTCTTGGAGGATGGTGTCAGCAGCATACGTAGTGCCCCCATGAGTGGATTCAGTGACCCAGGTTGTGACTAGAGGTGGCAGTGGCCCTGACTCCTCCTTCTTTTTCAGGGCACCACCAACCAGACTTGTATCCTGTGGGATGAGACAGATGGGTAAGTTCTTTGGGGCTTGGTAGCCCCAGGGCGGTGGGGTAGTGGGAGAAGCTTGCAGTGTGGTCGGGTAGTGGAGGGCTGGCTGGTTTTAGGTAGTGGAGCCACCACTCCCTGGTTCCCTGTCCACTGGTACATGTGCACGGCCCTCCCCTTCTTCCTGCCCAGGTCTGGCTTCAGAGCCAGTGGCCTGTGCTCCTTATTCTTCTAGGGAAGTGCATGGCACAGGAAAGGAGGACCAGAGAGGCATGTCCTAGCTAGGTGCTGAAGTGGGGAATTCAAGCCATCCTGTCCTAATGTTGGGTTTGGGGCAGGTATCAAGCACTAATAACTGGGAATGTGGCTGTGTGGACTAAGACAGCTTCGGGGTTGAGGACCCTGAGACNCCAAATAATTGAGGCAGGGGCCCCAGGTGTCTCTAGCAGCATCATATGACCCTGGACCCTGAATTCAAGCACGTAGTGGGCACCAGCCTGCTCCAGGGCCCTCTGACACAGAGTAGAGCCTCCTGGCTGGAATAAGGTCCCAGGTAAAATGAAGGGGAAGTGAGGAGGGGCCCCCTGAGGGAGAAGGAAGTATGTGGCAGGCTGGAATAGTGTTTGTGGAAGCCAGGACAGCCATTATGCTTGGAGTGAAGGCTTACAAACTGGAGACCTGGTGGTGGGCTGTGTTTAGGATGGTCTGGTTGGAAGTTAGGTACGGAGACCTTGTTCCCTTCCCCAGGCCGGGTGGCATGGGAACTCAAGTGGTCCCAGACCCTGGCGCTGTGTGTAGCAAGCCCTAGTGCTGTGGGCTGTGTAGTGATGCATATGTCCTAGGCAGCAGAGAAGGTCTCCCAAGTGACTGGCCTGGGAGAAGAAGAAGGTTCCAAGAGAGGTGTAGTCAGGGAACCAGCAGGAAGGCTTGGAGGGCTCAGGGAGGCATCACGGAGGGGTGCAAACAGTGAGCTGTTGTGTGGGGTTATCTACCATCCATCTTCTGGTGACTGTGACCACTGATGACTGTCCCATGAGGTCCCAACCCTCATTTCCTCCATCCCAGGGATGAGGGACAGTGCATAGTAAAAAAAAAAAAAAATTAGTCTAAAACAATGTCAGGTCCTGTCCTACACCAACAGGGGTTCAGAAGGCTCTACAGTAGGTTGTGTGGTACCTTTCTGAGTAGGGGCATAGTGGTCTCTGTGTGTGCATGTTGTGGGGGAGGCTGATTTCTGCACAGAGTTCCTGCAAACTCTGTGTGCTGGGTGTGTGAGGCTAAGCATTTCAGCTGAAGGAACAGGCATTGCTATGGCAATGTAATATGAGTGCAGAACCAGGCCGTGCTGCCTCACCTGCAGGACACGGGCCTGCGTGCTGCAGGTGTGACACCAGGCAGAGATGCCTGCAGCTAGGAAGGCCAGCCTTAGGGTGTGCTGCTGTCTATGGATTTCTTCAGGTGTTGTGANTGGCATGTGCTCTTTGCATATGAGATCAGAGAAGAATGCAAAATGAAAAGAACTGTTCTAAGTTCTTGGTTCACAGCTTCACTCTGTGACTGCCATGGGCATATTGGGGCTTTGCATTTCAGAGCTGGACATGACCTCCCTTGGAGTGCTCAATGGTGGCATCTTGTTGCGGGGGGAGTGGCCAACCTGTTTATCCTCTTAGTTCATACTGGCATCCTGGAGAGGCCTCCCTCTTCCTAGTAATGTAAAGAGCAGCCTCCTGGTGGGGACAGCCCCATCCATGTTTCTGACTTCCCAGATGAGTCAAGGACACTGTCCCCTGTCAGGCCATAGCCCATCAGACATCCCTTAAGTTGAGATTCCTAACCTTGGAGCTGGCAGCTGCCTGATACTGGGTAGGATCTAGGCTGCTAAGATGCCATGGTGAGCCCTCAGGTGTTGCAAGTTAGTGTGGCCTCCACCTGCCCTATTCTCACAGCCATGGGCAGTGACCTTGACCTCAATCACCCTGGGCATGATCTACCCCAGCCCTTGAGAACTGGACTGTGGAAGGTCAGGCCCCAGGATAGCAGAATGATACCTGTTCAGTTGAGTGGCCTAGGCCTAAGTGGAGATAGAGGTCTATCTTGGGATCACCGCCCCCCCCCCAATTTACAGGTTACAAGGCCTCCAGAGGCTAGAGCCAGCGGAAAGCCCAGTGGTGGTTGGGGACACTGCTCAGAACAGGCAGCTAGAACCCTTAAACTGAGGCTGGAGTATGACTGGATGGTGGACAGGCTGGTTTTTATAACTTCCCCATGCCCTCCCTGGTCACTCCTCTGCTCTCCGTTAGGTGGCTCTTCATGCCACAACTGGTGGCCATTACTTTTGCTGTGACTTGTGAATGTGAGTGCTTCCCCATTGGCCTAAAGCGGGATGAGTGGCAGAGCACTGGCCCACCTCCACCAGTGCCTAACCACCAGTGTCCCTAGCCTGCCTGGTGTGACCTGTGCTTGCTGGTGCTTAGCTGAGAACAGGCCTAGGGACCGAGGAATGGCCTGGCCACTAGGGGGAGAGGAAAGCCTTCTGTGACTGTCACCTGATAAAGGGTAACTTTTTTGTACTTTAATTGTGACCCATAACCAAACCATCCTAATCTAGGGTAGAGCCCGGATCCCTAACCAGAANTGGGCTGAGACCANACACTAGCCATACCCTGAGTCCTGACTCTAACTGGGACGTTGAGTTCTNATTCTGGTCAAATGCTCCTCATGGTCACAGGTTAAGCTTTNTCGGACCCTGGTCACACACTGAACCCCAATTCTGCTCTGACACTAAATGTTGACTCTCATCACAAACTGAGCCCTGACTCTGGTCACACATTCCGCCCTAATTCTGCACATAACTGAGCCTTGATCCTGGTCATACATTAAGCATTTATCTGGCTCACACAATGAATACTGACCCTCATCATACACTAAATCCTGATCCTGATCACTTACTGAGATCTCATCCTGGGCGAGCTCTAAGCCCTGATCCTTATCATACTCTGAGCTCTGATCTTATCATATTCTGAGCCCTGATCCTTATCATACACTGAGCTCTGACCATGGTCACACACTGGATGCTGGCCCTCATCACACGCTGAACCCTTATCTTGGTCCTCAGCTGAGCCCTGCTCCCTGTGTCTGTTGGAACCACTGTGTTTGCTCACACTCATTCCATGTATGTCACATGCTTGGAGGATCACCCTCTCTTCCAGTCACATGGGACAGTTGATAGTGTGACATGCTCATGTAGAGAACAAGCCAGAGGCTTCCTTCTACAGTGTAGCCTCTCTTCCTGCCTTTCCTCCAGGAACCCCACAGACCTGCACAGACTCTGGTGGTGTCTGCATTGGAGATGTTTGTCTAGGCTCCTTAAACATTTGTTCAGCGCCTCTGATGTGACCCTAGTCCTNCATGCAATGTCTGTCACCCATGTCCCTGGATCTGGGTCTTGAACTCTAAGTTGGCAACAAGAGCTCAGTCTGTTTACACCTCTAGAAGCATGACCAGTGGCTGTGAGAGCCTGGGGTAAGAAGTGAGGAGGAAGGGGGCAACCCTTGCTACAATATACTGCCCATGCTGCATCCCCACAGAGCCCTAGTTTTGTGTGTCTCTACTGAGGAGGACAGTGACAGTCATATTCTCAGAGTCTCCTGCCACCTGTTAGGATGAGGAATTATTTGTGAGTGGGAATGGGCGGCAGGAAGCAGGGCTAGATGGTTGAGTAGGTCATGATAGGCAGTGCTGGGCACGGAGTGAGCAAGGTAAGCTGCTCAGGAGTGGCGTGGAATGGGGTATGGACTGCAGGGGTACAGTGTGAATGATTGAATAAAAAATGAGATCCAGAGGACAAGCGGGTGCCTGAGGAAGGGGCCAATGTCCTAGGAAGTGGGCAGAGAGAGCACAAGGGCTCGCTTCGTCTGGCTACTCTAGCAGGTGGGCAGGTTCTCACAATGATGGGAGCAACTGAGCTCTGTCTCCCCGAGTGCAGGAAAACCAGAGCTCTGACCTCAGGCATTGTCAGGGCTATCCCTCTCCACAAAGCGTTCCTTTCCAACTAGATCCTTTCCTGGGTGGACTGCCAAGTCCTACTAGGTCCACCCATTTTCTTCAAAGAGCTTCCTGCTGCACTGTCCTTTATCACCCAGGTTCACAGCCAAAGAGCCTAACCCAAGGCTCGAAGGTTCCCAATGAACCCAGGACTAACTTCAGGAACCCTCTCTGGACATTCTGCCAAAAGCATATCTTTTAAGAGTCTGACCTCTCTTTTTGTTTGTTTGTTTGGTTGGTTGGTTGCTTTTTTGAGACAGGGTTTCTCTGTGTAGCCCTGTCTCACAGAGGAAACCTGATGCTCAGCCTACAGTTGCTTCCCTTAAAACACGGCTAAGCAGGGGCTTCAGAGTGGGTGGAGGGTTTGAGTTGGAGCAGAACATAGGGGCTTTGCCACCCTCCTTTACCACTCCAGGGAGCCATTTACTCTGCAGGTCTCCACCTTGCCCCAGGATTCTGGGCTCTTGTCGGCAATGTCCCCATCCACTCCCAAGGCTGAACCAGTGGGGCATGTGGGCTCATAATGCCCACTACAAGTGACCCCTGGCCTGTACCTGTACAGAGGTCTTTGTCTGACCACCTGGTTACATTGGCAAGCTTCCATCATGTTGAGCCTTGGTTTCTACATCTGTGAAATGAGCTGTTGTTGTGGTTGACAATGGGCTGAATGTCAGGATGTCATCCCAGAGGAAAAGAGTAAGCCACACAGATGCAGTGCCACCTCACAGCACTCCATGCTGGCTGCAGTGCACCTTGGCAGGAGGGTGTGGGAACCTAAGGCCACAGCATAGGGTATACAGAGACCCAGCAGAGTGCAACTGAGTTGCAGTGAGTGGTCCAAGGAGAAGGAGATAGGGAGTAGGACAGAGAACATACACGGCAGGGGAAGTGGCTGTCCAGGCCTGGGGGTCCCTTTCTGTAATNCCCATACTTCTTTTTAGATGTGGAGACTAGGCTCACTGGCCTCAGAAATGACCTGGCAGAGGTAGAATTGGTGTGGGTCCTGTTCTCAGATTTCAGGGCATGTGGAAAGGCAGACATGGGGGTAGGACTTTCCAGTTAGTTGGGAAGCTTGAGTGATGTAAGAACCTGCTCCCGGCCCTTGCCTGGAAGTGGTGGGATGNTGGAGTGACCAGGTCTGCTGGATCAGGTGAGCAGTGAGGTGCAGGAAGGAAGGTCATAGAGACAAAGGCAATAGTGCAGGTTAGCTGGCTCTCTGCTCTTACCGCCCTGGCCTGTCAGGGAGCACACTGAGGCTCCAGAGAAAGGGTCCACCAGTGTGTCAAGCTGAAGAAGGCTGCTGAATTCTGGGGACAGTGTCCATCCTGGAGACAGGCTGATGTTGCTGGCAGGACAGTAACATGCCCATGGCAAGCAGGTNGTCACTGGTCCCTGTGAAGGAGGACACATTGGGGCAAGGCGGTGCTGCCCTGCTATGGAGCTTTGGCTGGTGCAGACAGTCTTAGCATCAGTGATACACACTGCTGACTGCATTGGTAGACATGGTGACGATGGCGATGCTGGTGTAGGTGATGCTGGCACTGGCCTGGGAATGTGGTGGTGAGGGAGGAGGATTGTGTAATGTCTATGGTGATGAGGACTGAATAGGGCTGCTGGAGTCAGTGTACTGAGTGGGAACGGTGGGGAATGGGGTGGTGAGAGAGGGGCTGATGACAGGGTGGTGGTGATGACAGCTCTGTGGTCTGTGATGCTAGTGGTGAGTGTTGCACCATCATTCATGATAGTGTTGTTGTGGATGGGAGTGATGGTGGTATGGAGGGGTGTGTTGCCAACATAATGAGATGTCATGGTGGCAGCAGTGCTTCTGTTGGTGATGGTGATGTGATGGTGATGATGGCAGCAATGATGGTATTGACAATGTCAGAGACATTGTGGCAGTCGTAGAAGTGTTGGCAATGAGGGGCTGGCTNTGGAGGTGATGGTTGCTACGTGATAGTGGCCACAGAGGGGGTGCCAGCAACATGGTAGTGGCAATGGGAGTAGTATTGGTGATACAGCAGTGGCTGTGGCTGTGATGTCATGATGTGGCAGTGGTTATGAAGGTGTGGTGGTGTTGGTGATGAGGTGGTGGATATGGAGGTGCTATCAGAGATGTGNTGATCATGGAGGGGATGTCAGTGGTCCAGTGGTGGCTGTGGAGGTGGTGGTGATGATGTGGTGATTGTGGTNGCCATAATNATGATATGGCAGAGGCTATNGAGGTGGCAGAGATGGTGGTANTGGNCATGGAGGTGGTGGTGGTGACATGGCAGTGGTAATATAATGGTAGCTGTGGAGATAATTTTGGTAACGTGTAAGTGGTGGTAGAGGTAGTAGAATAGAAGTATGCTGGGGTAGGGATGGTGGCTAGTGGTAAATGTTTACTGACCACAGATGCTATTGGCCTTGGTTTGGTGTCTTGGTGATGGTTCTGAGGATGAAGGTTGTGGCCATAGGTATTATGGGAGGAAACTGGCTCTGGAAAGATTTACAGACTCCCTGTGGGTACCATCTCCCTTCCCCTATGGCACAGGTCATGAGTCAGACCACAGTAACCATATGATAGGTGTGATAGGGCAAGTAGGAGAGGCAGCCTTAACATGGAAGTCTGGGAAGATGTCTTGGAGATGAGGCTAGGCTGGCTGGGTGGGCATGAGGTATGCATCATCTTGAGCTAGGGGGAATACCATGAGTGCTCAGTGCTCAGCAAGGGTCTAGCTCAGCAGGCATCAAACGCTAGAGCATGAGTGCTGTGGGGTCTTGGCAGTGGCCTCTTGACTGGTTGGGGGGGGTGACAGGCCAGGTGGATGTGTCTGTAGGAGCCATAGACAGGAGCCTAGGAGAGGGGTTTAGGGCAGGTATCAAGCTCCTTCCTGAGCCAAGCACAGTCAGCTGGACCCTGTTTCCCCAGGCCAGGTCATTTTTGCCAGGCTGAGGAGCCAGCATCCACTGTCCTCAGGTTCCCCACTCTGTCCCACCAACAACCATGACTTTTGTGCCCTGCTTGGGTAACCCGAGAGGAGCCACTAGGCATAGAGGGGGACAGTCTGAGACCAGAAGCCCCAGTGCAGAGTGTCTGGCGCCAGATGGGAGAGAAGA
>LZPO01017438.1:144153-156345 GCA_001675575.1 Neotoma lepida
AGGGTCAGGGCTCAGGTGCAGTGGGGTCAGGTATCAGAGTGTAACCAGGATTACACTCAGAGTATGAGCAGGGACAGGGTTCAGAGCATGACCAGGATCAGGGCTCAGTGTANGAGTAGGATTCAGAGTGTAGCCAGGATCAGGGATCTGTGTGTGGCTAGGATTGTGGCTCAGCCTGTGACCAGAATCAGGGCTTAGTGTNTGTATCCATGGTCAGAGCTCAACTTGTGACCAGGGTCAGGACTCAGTATGTGACCATGGCCNAAGCTCAGCCTATGANAAGGATCAAGGCTCAGTGTTTAGCTGGTAGCAGTACTCAGAACATGCCCCAGATCAAGAAGCAGAGTGGAAATATGACTGGGATCAAGACTTAGTATGTGTTAGTGGTGAGGTGTAATGGGAGAATGTGCAACAGAGTTCAGATCTTAGTNTCTGAGGTGGGATTAGTTTGTGTGTACTTGGGAGCTGTNGATAACAGTGGAACAGAACAGGAGGAAGCCANCATTGCAGGACAGAAGCGACTCTTTAGGAGGTGTGTAGATCACCTGGAGACTTGGAGTAGGGGATTTATAGGGTGCAAATTGGCAGCAACTNTGTAAAGTACAACCAAGGCAGGCCATCGGTGAGGTGAGCAACCATTATCCAGAGTGCTCAAGGGAAGGTGATAGGCAGAGAATCAGAGGCTGGTTCAGATGCAGTGTTCTGAGGGTTTCTAGATGGTGAGTTCTTAGCTAAAAGAAGAGCCAGTCACATGAAGGTCAGAGGGACAGTGATGGGTGATGGGAACAGCCTGTGCAAAGGCCCTGGGGCATGCTGAGCTTGGCNTTGGAGCTGATCTCCCACAGTGGGCCAGCTCGGTCCTGTCTCCTCTCTAGGATTTGGGGCCTGTTTCTTGTCCTTGGGGTCTCCAGTCTGACCCTCCTAATAAGACCTGGCATTCTCTTGACACTCCTGCTTCAGAGATTGCTGCTGCCCCCCACCCCCATAATGTGCAGAGCTGGGGCTGTCATGAATGACCCTGAGCCAATTGGGAGGAGCAAGCGGGCTAGGGGTGTCTGGCAGCTGCCAGACCTAATGAGGGCAGACAAGGCAGATGGCCATAGAGGTCGAAAGTGGAGTCAGTGATGGCATGGGTGTGAGCCACTTGCTCAGTTGGCTGTGACCTTCCCAGAGCTCTGGAATATTTGCTGGCCACTTCCTCCACCTGTCCCTGTCACCTGGTCTCCTCTCAGTTTGGACCCAGGTTCTCCATTGGTAAAGCCAGGTGTAAAGGGAGTGTGATCCTAGAGGGCTCATGCCTGGAGGATGATGCCCAGCAGTTCACTGTAGGGCATGCAGTGCTGGCCACACTTGCCCTTTGCAATTATGGCTACAGACTTTTGAGGTCGCAGAGACACACGGCTGGTCCCCCAGGTCTCCTGCAAGGCCCAGAGGCCCAGGGTAACTAGAGGGGCCTGCTCCTTCACACAGTAGGAGCTGAGCCTCTCTCCAGAGGAGGCTTGGCATATACATAGGTGCCTCGCACATACAAAGAGCAGGCTTGGTGTTAGAGCCAGGGCAACTCATGNTAGGCAGCCCGTCTGCCTGCTTGTGCCAGGGGTATGTGTGCCTATAGATATCGGGTAGGTGGGTGTCTGTAGATGTGCCAAGCATGTGCCTATATCACNCTGTGAGTAGAGCCTAGTTAAGCCACCTCAGGCCTCTTTTCATTCTGGAAGAGGGAAAGGAAGGGAGCAGGAAGAACTGGGGGTGGTGTAGAGGCTCCGTTAGTGCCCNGTGACCTATGGCCTGGGGCACTGCATGGTTTATGGTGTGAGCCGTGAGCTGTGTCATCATTTGCAGTGAATATTCCCTTGTGTGAGCAGGGCCAGCCTGTGCTGGGCATGTGGTAGAGAATGGTGGCGTCTATGGCCCTGCCCTGCACAGGGATGAGTGAGATCAGAATGGCCAAGGCCCCCAGTCTTGTGGAGGTGGGAAGTGAGTTTGGGAAGAGGGAATCCCAGGGNCAAGGACTCTGAGGTGGAAACAAGGCGTCCCAGTGAGTGGCCTTTGCAGCCGACTGGGGGTACTGAGACCAGCAGGGAGGGGACAACCAAGATATGGAGGTGAATCGGGGCGCTTGCAAGAGCAGGGGGAAGAAAGAAAGAGGGGCTTTGGCGGAGTCAGAAATGGAGTTGTAGGAAGAATGTTGGGGTGGGTGGCCATGGAGTTGGGGGTGTTGGCTGGCTGCCCAGTTAGATACAGTGGGAGCTGGGGGTGGACACCATCCTGGGGCCTTGGCAATGTAGAGCCACAGCCTGAGAACTAATTGTGGGGGCAGGGCTGAATCTGTGCCTCCCTCACCCTACCTGTGATGTGGTGTGAACTGAGGGATTGGAATTGAGGGGCTGTGACATGAAGGAGGTGAGGGCTATTTGTGGCCTATGACTGTCATTATACTGGGGAGGGTTTGTCTTCAGCNAGGGACAAGAACTGCTTTTAGGGACAGCCTAGCATAGAAAGAGAACAGGAGTGGGANGGCACAAGACCCTGGGGCTACATGGGGCCGTGGCCAGACCTCTGTTCGCCAGCCATGGGTCCTGTCTCACTCCTTGTCTCCCCTGCTCCCCAGAACATGGATAAGGCGACCGTGCCATCCGTGACGCTCATCGTGGGCTGTGGCGTGTCCTCCCTTACCCTGCTCATGCTGGTCATCATCTACGTGTCTGTATGGAGGTGGGTGCCTGCTCCAGAGCCTGGAGATCCAGCCCTCCCTCTCTCCCTTGTACCATCTACTCGGGACCATGCTGCCCCCTTCGTCCCATGCTGCCTGNGTTTCCATTCCAGGTTCCTGATTGCTGTGTCACTCAGGAGTCACAGAGGAAGGATGGGAGTAGGGGATGTGTTGAACATACAGGTCCTCATTCCTTCTGTCACCTGACTACACTTCTTGACAGACACCAACTCTGAGCTTAGGCTCCAGCTGGACCCATAGAGCAGTTAGCCTTTGGTTACTTGGAGTCCTGTGGCTACTCACTATCCCTGTGTACCCTCATACCTGGACCTACAAACTCCCTGGGGTCAGAAATAACTTCCTGCACCAGGCCCCCNAGGCTACAAGAATCATCAAGGACCCCCATGTCCACCTCTGTCCCTATCTGCCCATCTGTAGGTTATGGGGTAGCACAGCCTGGTTAAATCCCAGGCAAGTGTGGGTATAGGAGGATTGCATAGTGTGAATTCTCTTAATGGCTGAGCCATTAGGAGCCCACTCAGGTCATAGATGTGTGTGGGCAATGCCCCCACCAGTAGGTATATGTAACCATGGGCANGTGCCAGTGGGATGGCGTTCTCCCTGCTCACCAGCATCTAGCCCCACCCGGTAGTTTGCAGTGAGGTACATTCAAGGTCGTTGTACACAGAGCTGTTCTAGGGCTCCCCGTGTGATGNCTGGCCCCTGTGACTGGCTATTCCAATTCTCTACCCCCTGTNATGGTAGCCGATAATCGAAAGTGATGTGCCAGTCACTGCCGGCAGTCAGGCAGCAAGAGATCGATGTGACTAGTGGGAGAGGGGCAGTCTGTGTAGCCTCTAGCATCAGCTGCCCTCTTTATTCTTCCCAAAGACGGAGCATCCAGANTGCTTCTCCTAGNACTCCCTCTTACCAGCCCTTCAGACTCTCACAACATCTAGACCTTGGAGCTCAGAGGCTGAATTCAACTCTGACCTGGGGAGGAGGCTACTTGGTGTTCAAAGCACCTTCCTTAATGAGCACCGATGGCATCACTGTGCCCTGTGAGCTGCAGACAGAGACTGACTGTTCTGATGGCCAGTTAGGGAGTGGGGGCCAGATGAAATAAGGGCTGTGCCAACATCAAGTATGTCAAGCCCCAAGGCTAGCTGAGTACCCTCAGATCTCTACCCCTAGGTGGGTCTCTTTTCCCAATGACTGGTGGTGGTTCATAGTGTTGATGATTAATGATGATGATGGCAGTGATGGTAGGCATGGTTGTGGGTTGTGATGGCCACAGTGATGATGTTGTTGATGACAGTGGTGGGGATGGTTGTGATGGTAGTGGTGGTAATAGTGGTGATCGTGTAGTGATGATGATAGTGATGGTGATTAAGGGTATATTGGTGGTAGATGATGGTTATGGTAGTGGTGGTACCGGTGGTAGTACTGGTGATGGTGATGTGGTGATGGTGGTGGTAGTGATGGGGATAGTGATGGGGTTACTGGTGATGGTGATGATGGTAATGATAGAGGCAGTAATTTCAGGGAGGAAATGGAACACTGTTTCTTGGACAGGCCACATGACCTTGATCCCTGTTAGGTGCTGACCTCAGGCCCTGACCCCTCTCACAGGTACATTCGCTCAGAGCGGTCCGTCATCCTCATCAACTTCTGCCTGTCCATCATCTCTTCCAATGCTCTCATCCTCATCGGGCAGACCCAGACCCGCAACAAGGTAGGCAGCCTCTTGTCCTGNCCTGCATAGCTTTGTGTTTTCAGGTGAGGTGAAGATGGCCACCCACCCTGGCCAGCTGTGAGCTGGGCAGCTCAGTGTGCCTTTCCTAGGACCCCTTCCTCACTCCCACCCTGTGATCTCCACACCCTGTCCTGCCAAATGTGACCCAGAGGCTAGACTTTGGGAGGGGTCTCATGGGCCACCTTAATATGTTGGAGACAAAAGGAAGGCCTAGCTCCAGACACTGCTGTGTGNCATGGCAGAAACTCATAGTCCACAGTGGGCTCGCCTGTGATTTGATGTGGATCTGAGGGTGTGACTCTCCCTGACCCTCAGGCCATTTCATTGATGCTGAGGGATAGGCCCTACTGGAGCTCCTCAGTGGGCTTCTGACCCCNGTTTGCTAGCAGCTGAGGGAAGAGAATGAACATCTACCCCAGGCCTTAGGCTTCTCTCTCAGGGTNGGGACCAGGTTGCTTCCTGCCCAGGAACTTGGCTGGTCTCAAAGTCATTGGGTACTGGGTTTCTCCCAGCTGTTGCCACATGCACACAGGGGTTGGGTGAGAACCAGTGAGCACCTGCCCAGTCCCCTTGGCCCCTGCCTGCCCAGGTTGTGTGCACGCTGGTGGCTGCCTTCCTGCACTTCTTCTTCCTGTCCTCCTTCTGCTGGGTGCTCACCGAGGCCTGGCAGTCCTACATGGCCGTGACTGGCCGCCTACGGAGCCGGCTCGTCCGCAAGCGCTTTCTCTGCCTAGGCTGGGGTGAGCAGGGCAGCTAGGGTTGGGAAGTGAGGGTGGACTGTGGCTAGGGATGTTGGGGGATAGATCAGCAGCTGGGGAGAGGGTGGGCGGTGGGCTGGGGTTAGTGACCAGGAGTGAGGGCAGGCAGCTGGGGAGAGGGCGGGCAGTGGGCTGGGGTAAGCAAAGCCTCAGGGGATGGGCAGCCTGAGTAGGATGATGGGCTATCTATGTTCCTGGCATTATTGTCTTGGCTCTCTGCTTGTTCCTACCACTCCCAGAGTCTCCATTTGCCATCCTAGTTTCTCCCTTTGGGCCTCCAATTCTTTATAAGATTGCCAGAAAATGCAGCCTATCCAGGTCCCTTAGCATTCAGGTGACAAATAACAGTGTACTGTATCTTTCACAGTACTTGGGGCACATGCTCTAACAATGAGTGGTAACAGGTCACATCTCACCCTCCGATCTGCAGTCCTGCAGCATTCTCCTAGCTCTCATCATCCTACTGTACCCTGCCCACCTCTTCCCTGTAGTGATGCTCTCATTTGGGGCTTCTGTCATGCAGCTTGTCCCTTGGCCCATGTAGGCAGGGGATGGCAGGACTGACCCCCTTTCTTCTGGTCCTCTTCTAGGGCTCCCTGCACTGGTGGTGGCCATTTCAGTGGGATTCACCAAGGCCAAGGGGTACAGCACCATGAACTAGTGAGTTGGGCAGGCGGGGATGGAATAGTCCTCTGCAGACCCTGGAGATACCCCACCTTGCTGGCATTGTATCAGCCAGGCTTAGGAGGGTGGGTCCTTAGGCAGCTCCCTCACTCCTAGGCAGTCAGGTCCTGTGGGCAGGGAGATGAGAAGAATACCTGGGGCCTCCTGCTTCTTCATTGTGTGATCTTGATGGCCATGAGCCTCTGGAGTCCTCATCTCCATGTGTGCAAGTGTTGAGAACCCCAGAGGACAGCAGGTGTACCCTTCCCATGGGCATTATAGGGGTGAGTCAGTTTCACAAATGAAGACCTGGGGCCCAACAGCTGACCTAAAGCAGTGTAAGCTCCATGGGCAGAGACAGGACCCCAGGCTCAGGATGGGACTAGAAAGGGGGAAAAAGACCTGTCTGGTTCACACTAGTCAGGATCCGGGTGGGGATGCTGGCTAAAACTATCAAAGTGTGAGGGTCAGAGCAAAACTAAATTACTCTAGAACCCCAGGAAGGTAGGTGGTAGGGCTCTGGAGCCCCTATATCCGAGCCATGTTGGAGACACAGATTGGAGATTCTGAAGAATGAAGAGGAATATATTGAGCATCGTTGGCTAGAATGCCCAGGCCAGAGCTGGGGACAAGCCTGCAGCATGCTGAGTATCCTATAGCAGTGGTTCTCAACGTGTGGGTCATGACCCCCACAGGGGTTGCATATCAGATATCCTGCATATCAGATATTTACATTTTGATTCATAACAATTCATAAAATTACAGTTACAAAGTAGTAACGAAAATAATTTTAGGTTGAGGTCACCACAACATAAGGAGCTGTACTAAAGGGCCGTAGCATTAGGAAGGTTGAGAACCACTGACTTAATGGTTTGATCTCTTAGGGATACCATGGATGGTGCCCAGGGGCTGATAGGTGGTATGGGCTGTGGAGAGCTAGGCAAATGAGCATAGGACTATTGCCCTAGGCCAGGAACCTCATTTCAAGGAGGGTCTGCTAGAGACTCAGAAAGACCAGAAAGGGCCTCACCCACAGGGGGCAGAGGAGAGCCCCAGAGCTTCTGAGAAGGCATGCCCTATTTCCTGCACTGGACCATGCCTTCATTTGTAAGTGGAGGTAACAGTGGCTGCATGGGGACTCCTGGGGACCCAAACCAAAAAACTGTGTGCAAGTTTNCCTATTTCTTTCATGGCCACCCAGTTCATATACTTCTTCCTGACACACTAGCTTTCTAGTGGGCATGGGACTGAGTACTGACAGCTTGTCTCTTCCCCAGCTGCTGGCTCTCCCTGGAGGGAGGACTTCTGTATGCCTTCGTGGGACCAGCTGCTGCAGTTGTGCTGGTACTGACCCAACCCCTCCCCTCCCCTATCTCCCAGGCTGGACCCCTGGGTCTTTATCTGTCCCTTGGCTGGCCTATGGGGGTCTGGTTACCAGCTCCGTTCACCCTCACTCCAGTCGCTCAGTGTGGTACACTGTCGTCCTCTTATCCCCATGACCATGGCTTGCCTGGATATTGGGCATTGATTATGTACCTGCCAGGAGGCCCTTGCAGTAACAGGGTGAGTAATAGGGAGGTGGGGACAGGTGGACAGATGGACAACTGTAGCTGTAGGGATTGAGCAGACATGGCCTAGGTCATGCATGTCCACCACAGCTGTCAGCACCCAGAGTGCCAAAAGCTAGGGTTGCTTGTTTCCTGGTGTCAGAGAGACCTTGCTTTTTCCTGGCCCTTCAGTTGACATGCCCATTTGGAGAAGAGTCCAAAACTACAGCTGGGGACTGGCCCAGGGCCAGGAATGGCTTGGCTCAGCATGGGAGTAGATGCTAGTCCTCTCTAGTCCTTCTCTCCCTGTCTCAACCTCTGTCGAGGAGGGATGGTTAGGGAGCTTGGCTCAAGTCAGTCTAGCAGACAGGTGGCATAGGAGTAACTGACCCTGCCGAGTGCGAGTAGCGGGTCAGGGGAGAGTGTTTAGGTGGGTAGAGACAGCTGGATGGGTGCCAGAATCCCTGCTCCTTATTTCTCANAGGCACCCAAACGGAAGGCCAGGTGGGCATCCCTGGCAGTGCCTCGTAGGTAGCTGCCGGCCAGCTAGACCAGGTGTCATTTAAGAGCAGGCTCCAGGGTCTGTGTGAGGGCTGTTGAGAAAGAAGCTCCTACCCCTACCTGTCCACATGCAACACAGGATCCTGTGCCCTGGTCACTCTTCCGTGACAGCCAAGCAGAGCCTGTTGCAGAAGGGTAGCCTGGTCTAGAAGGACACCTGCAGTCCAGCTGTGTGGTCAGCAAGCTAGGAGGCAGGGCTACACCAGGAGACAGGGCCCTGTGTTTGGAATCCTGACTGTGCAGAGCCATGGAAGCTGTCAGCCCCTGGGCCTCTGGGCATGATCCCTGGCACAAGAGTCCAGAGTGTCACTCCACCTTGACCTTTGCCCCTTAGGGCCAGGCCAAGGCCTTTGGGTCCTGGCAGCCTTTCTACAAAAAAGGAATTACCTAGGAACCCTCAGGGATTCTCTTGAAGTGGGGATAAGAAGTAAGATTGAGCAAGGCCTTGTCCTTTGTCCCTTGTCCCACATCCTGACAGAGATAGCCAAAGAGAGGCAAGGTGCCAGGGTCCCCAGAGCATGGAGGCTCTGACAGTGGACTTAGGAATGATCCTTACCTTGTATAGTAATTTGGTTAGCAGCTTAGAGATGCACCTGAGGCCCTAAGAAGCCCTCAGGAGGCACCCAATGGAAATTGTTAGTGGGGTTGAGGGCCAGTGGTATTGGAGATCAGGAACAAGGGGTGCCCAAGATCAGCTGGTGAAGCCATCCTTGGCCCTGGGCTAGGAGCTCACCATCATCAGGGGCCAGGGGAAGGGTGTTAGTGGTGTGGGGTACATTGAGGACAGGGCTCTAGATGGATCATCCTGGCCAACGCTGGGGTCTGAATTGTGGGGGCACAAGAGTAGCCCTTGGAGGACTGTAGACATTCTGGGCATGGCCATTGCTGATCTGGGCACCTATGGGCTCTGGCCCACTCCTGCCTCTGCCCGGCAGGTGAACATGGTGATCGGGATCCTGGTGTTCAACAAGCTCGTGTCCAAGGACGGCATCACGGACAAGAAGCTGAAGGAGCGGGCAGGGTAGGCCCTGTGGCCCTGGCACCTTGCCCTTCTTGGCTGGAAAGACCCAGAGCCCACCCACCATTAAGTCCCAAATCCAGTCTGACAGTTCAGGTGTCGTGGAGCAGGCTGGGAAACTGAGGCACAGAATACAAAGGCCTTTCCTAGCCAGTCAGTCTTGGTCTTGCTCTGTGCCTCAGCTTCTTTATCTGACCTGTAACAAGGTGGGACCCTGTAGCGTCTCCAGAATCATTTCCAAGCTCATTTCTCAAAGAGAGCTCCCCTGCTGGGCTCAGGCTGGTGGGAGGGCACCCCAGGCCCAAGATCCCATAAGAGGCCTTGCCTGCCTGGTGCCTTCATCACTGGAGGACAGCTAGGGACAGGTGGGACAGTGTTCCTCCCACACTGCTCAGGCACCTACTCTGTGAGTCGTGCTGGGAGTGAGGGACGACATGGGGGTCACTGCTGTCTCAGCTTAGGGACATATAGGGTCACAGGAAATTTGGGGTGGTAGCCTTGCCCTGCCCAGAGTTCTCCCTGTCCTGCCTTCTACATCCCGCAGCTGGTGTACTGGTGTCTTTGTGGGGGTCCTACCCCTGCCCCTCCCCTCTGTGCCTGTCTTGCTTGGTGTCTTTCTCTGTCTCTCACTGTCTCTCTTTTTCTGGTTCCTCCTTCTCTGCCCAGTGACTTCTCTGGGTGTCTGGTGGGCTCTGGCCCTGGTTAGAGCCCTTGAATGGGCTAAGGGAGCTCTCTCACTGTGCTGGGTGCTCTGTGGTAGAGAGCTTGGGCCTGAGCTTCTAGCCTCAGCCTTGCTGTCTACCCCAGTACAGTGGGCCCACATCAGAGTCTGAGCCCCACAAACGTGGGTTGAGCTGTGGCTGGAGTTGTAGGTATGGAGGTCTCCTTGCACTCTCCAATGCCGGCCTGCTTGATTGCTCTTAGAATAGCCACAGGGAAGCTGCCAAGTGTATATCCCCTCATATGCCAAGTGTATATCCCCTCATATCCTTGTTTATCCAAGTAAACAGAGGTTTAGGGAATGGAGAAAACTGGGGGGAGCTGGAATCATACCCCAATTATGGGTGTCCTGGGCCAATGCCTAGGTGGAAANGCACCCACCTGCTATGTGTGCATACACACACCTCCCTCACACACACACACACACACATACACGCACGCACGCACGCACACGTGCGCATGCATGGACCCCTAGGGCTGCCATCCAGCTCAGCCTATTTCTTTTGTCCTTGTGAGGCCTGCAGGTGGACCCTTCTCCCATGACCCAGCCCATCTGCCCTCAGATCTTGCTGCTCTCTACACTTAGAGACACAGGCATGCTGTCAATCAGCAGATGCTGGCAGCCTGCAGTCCTGCCCATCTCAGTCCCTGCCATAGGCTTGGGTCCCTTAGATGACTGAGAGCCTCAGGCTACCATCTCTGCTCCTCGCCTCGCGGTTTCGAGGGAACCTGTTTGCTTTTGTTTCAGCCTTTGATTTCACTTGCAGTCAGCTGCCCGCGCCCCCCCTCGGGCGTACCCTCACGTGTGCCGAGTGCGGAGTCCTCTCTGCTGCCGAAGCCACCTCCGACGCCACCAGTAACGCCATGTTAGTGCCTTGCTGCCACCTTGGAGCAGCCCTGTATGGGCTCTGCTCTCTCCTGAGTCACATTTGTTTGTTTTATGTTTTTCTTTCATTTCTTTCATTTCTGCCGTCCCCTCTGGATTTCCAAGGCAGCCCTGCCCTCTGCCTGCAAGCTCATCTCTCCCAACTCAAGGCCTGCTTGCTATGCAGCATATAAGACACTTGGGAGGCAAGGAGTGGGTCAGCTAAGGTAGTAGAATGGGACTGAATCCAAGGACAGTTGAAGTGGGCCTGCACTGCTTCCTGCTGCTCCCTGAATCCCCCCAACAATGCCGGCCCAGAGCCTGGCCTCAGCCCCCACCTCCACAAGACAAGTGGATAGGTGATGGAATCATGTGAGTGTGTATATATGAGTGTTTGGTGGGGGTGGGGGGAGCAGGTAATGAACTGTGCGTGTTGCTCATGTATAAGAGTTGCTGAATATGTATACAGTATATATGTGCTAGTGTACATAGAGATGGTGCCTATGTGTGGGAGTGGGTATGCTTACAGTGTGCAGATGTGCATAGAGGTTCCCATATGTGAGAGTAGCTGGGTGTGTGGACAGTGTGCTGCTATGCCTGGGAGTGCCCATGTGTAAGAGTGACTGGTATGTGTGCAGACATTGGGGGGAGAGGAAGGTGTGCAAGTGTGAACTTGCAAGCTAGTAAATGGTGAGTAAGTGTGAGTATGGGTGGGGGGAGGTGTTGTACCTGTAAGAATAAAACTAGGCATGGATAAAGGTGTGTAGATGCATGTATATATAACTGAGATGTGCTACCCCCTTTGGGTATATGTGTTGTGTGTCTGTGTGGGTGCACAGGAAGATACGACCATGGGAACAAGATACAAAGAACAAGGGATGCTGATTTACTGACTTGGCTGTNACAACATAGCTGGATTGGGTGGGTGGAGCTCAGCATAGAAGGTCATCTTGTCCAAGCCCCTGCCTGCTTCAGGTCATAGCAATAGCAGAGACCCCAAGCACTGACCCTCTCAGGTCCTCGTGTTCACTCTTGGAGCAGGCACTGGAGCCCGGGACTCTTGGTGCCTTAGGCAGATATGAGGGCCAGATTAGGCTGGATGGGTAAGAGGATGTGCATGGTATAGCACCCAACCAAGTAGAGTAGCCTGTACCCATGCTGGGCCCACACTGCTGTGAGCCCCAGTGACCACCTTTTGGATCAGCAGTCTTTCTAGGTGGAGTGCAGAAGCACTCAGGTCCAGCCTCAGCTAAGCAACTGAGTCCTGGGGTCCTGAAGGTCAGGCATCAGCTAGAGGTGGTGATACCNGGGCCTCACTGGAGGTCTTCTGGTGCTCTGAGGTATCTGAGTCCCTAGGGAGCTTGTGGCTCCTCTTCCTCTGGGTTCCTGGGGAAGTNATTTGGAAAACTGGTGGCCTGGAGGAGATTGAGAAATGGCAGGGCTGACCTTGTGGGAGGCCAAGGGGGCTCTGTTCCTGCACCAGACACAGGTGACATGAGATGTCAGGGGTCCTGGCTCAAAGAATGTCTGCTTTGAAGGGGGAGGGAAGGTGTTATTGGGCTCAGTGCTGTGGTGGAAACAAGTCTAGAGC
>LZPO01017438.1:164015-174516 GCA_001675575.1 Neotoma lepida
AGCCTGCACCTCCCAGTCTGGGGGACACGGGGGAGCCTGCAGCCCACCCAGGACCCAGTTCAGGTGCTGGGACCAAGAATGAGAACGTGGCCACCTTGTCAGTGAGCTCCCTGGAGGTGAGGGTGGTTCGGAGTCTGCAGAGCAGAGATGGGTGGGACTCCTAGCCAAGGGCTGGTACTTCCATGCTGTGTAGGTTTAGGGCATGTCGGAAGTGGGTCAGGCTGGCCCAGGGACAGAATCCTTATGCACTCAAGCCCATTTCACATAGCAACAGTCTCCGTGGTCAGCCTAGTGTTTGTACTGCCCCTGAGCCTTGTTCAGCCCTTAGGATGTGGGTCTGAGGTCAGGATGGGACCCTCGGGGAAGCCCCCGCCCCACCCTAGGATATGCCACCATCTAGCTTTAGACCTCTTAGGTGCAGCTAGCATCCTGAGTTTACTGTTCAGGGTCCCAGCTGTGTGGCTCCAAGATCAGGTCTCCTTGACCTGGGTAGCCTGGCTGAACTGGACCCTTCAGAGCAGGGACAGGGATGAATAGGCCTGGAACAGGGAGGGGAGACCTCACTGCACTCAGAGAACTTGGGGTAGCCTTGGAGTAAGGGCTCTGAGACTCCACCCACATTTCATCTTTGTTGGTACAGACCCAGACCCAGAGCTGGGCCTCTATCCCTAGGGAACAGGCAACCTGGGTAGTTGATACACCCTCAGCATGTCCCCTGAAGGCAGGTTGGTGTCTCCCCAACTGTCAGGCAGGAGGGCCTGGATGTGTGGTCTAGGCAGTTTTAGGGAACACATTGCCCACACACACAACCCCTTTCTCCTGCAGCGGCGGAAATCACGGTATGCAGAACTGGACTTTGAGGTAAGCGCAGGTGCCTCTCTGGATAGACAGGCTGGGTACTAGGGCCTTTTCAGCAAGTGGGAGTTGGAGAAGGGCTCAAGGTCGGAGCTCAGGGGCCAACAGCAGGTGGGACAAAGGGGTGGCTGTGGATGCCCATCCTGGCTCAGGACTCGTGGCCCCAACCCACAGAAGATCATGCATACACGGAAGCGACACCAGGACATGTTCCAGGACCTGAACCGGAAGCTGCAGCATGCCGCTGAGAAGGAGAAGGAAGTGCCAGGCGTAGACAGCAAGGTCAGGAGGTTGGGCTCTGCTCCAGCCACTGCCAGCTTCTGCCCACTTCCTTCCCACCCTCACTCATTAGATTCTTGGTTGGTCTTTCCTTGTGCTGTCTGTCCCCTCAGATGTGCGAAGGGTGGGGTAGGAGGAGCCCGAGCCTGGCCCTGTCTGGCAGGTTCCAGACTGTCAGTTCCCACAGTACTGACCCTGACCCCATCATGGGAGCTTCAGCTACTGCCAAGACGGGCTGTGGGATTCAGGGGTTGCTGCTCTCTCTGGGAATCCCTCCCTAAGTGCCCTCCTCTCTTTCTCCTCTCCCATGGAATCACTCCCATTCGCCCCTGTCCTGCCTACATTGCTGGCATCGAGTAGCCAGAGAAACAGCAGACTCCCAACAAGAGGGCCTGGGAGAGCCTCCGCAAGCCACATGGGACGCCCGCCTGGGTGAAGAAAGAGCTGGAGCCACTGCCCCCTTCTCCACTGGAGCTTCGGAGTGTGGAATGGGAGAAGGCGGGTGCCACCATCCCACTGGTTGGCCAGGACATCATTGACCTCCAGACCGAGGTCTGAGCGGGCGGGCGGTGGCCCCGCACCGGGCCAGGAGGTGGGATGCTGCTCTGCCCGCTCCACCATAGGACGGGCACAGATGCTGCGCTCGCGGTGGCGGGCCGGGTCCAGCCCCGGCCTCAGGGCGCTCAGAGGCGGCCAGGCAGAGGGCCCGCGGTGCTGGGACCAGAGCCAGACACAGGACAGGAGGTGGCATGGCCCGCGGGCACAGGGCTCCAGAGGCCAGACGGTGCCTCAGACTCTGCCCTCCTTGGGCAAGCCCGGGCAGGCGGGCGGGCGGCTGTGGACACGGACAGGCCTGGTGTGGCCAGCGTCCCCAGGATGCCCACCTCAGCCACCACTGCAGAGGACTGCCTGTGGCCCGCCAGCCTGGCTCCGTTTTTTAGACACCCCTACCCCTTGGGAAGCAGCCAGACCCCCCCACTCCCTTCCAGGACCCTGGGCCCTTCCCAGACCCAGGCAGAGAGCATGGTCCTGACCCAGAGACCCAGGGGTTGGACTGAGACCACTCTGGAAAGAGGCGGGGTGGGGAATCTATTTTTTCTCTCCTTTTCTTTTCTTCAATAAAAAGAATTAAAAACCCAGTGCTTTGTATTCTATTCATTCTTTGTAGCAGCCTGGCCCTATTCAATGGCAGTTGGGCCGCTCCTGCCCTGTGTGCCTGCCCTCTATGGTCCTCTGAGGCTGGACTTACCTCAGTTCTCCACCTCAGGAATATTGAACTCCCTGGCCCCTGAGTCACCTGGGAAGGACAGAGCTAACAGGTAGCAATTTAAAAAACAACCTGAAATGGTGAAAGGAAACATAATGTGTGTAGCTGGGGTCTAGGGTTCTACCTGCAGCCTCCCAGAGCTCATCTTGGANAGGTCTGCCCCACTGCTCTGTACAAACAAATACTGACTCCTTTTGTCCATCACTGAGTACTTCCTGTCCCCAGGCCATGGTGATCCTATCCATCCATGGGGTAAATGTGGGAGGGAATTGTGAGCGTGGTCAGATCACCAGAGGCCTAACCNCCAGAGCCATCTTCCCTGACACAGTCCAAGCTTCAGGATTCTTGCATTTCTCAGAGCTACCAGCAGGGGGCAGCCTAAGCCACTCGAGTCTGGCTGGGAAGCCAGGAGGCCCCTCCTTTCCCCAACCCTGGGACTGCACAAATCTGAACCTCTGCAGACAGAACCCTTCTGGNCTCTCCTTCAGACCACAACTTGAGCTGGAACCCAGATATAAACCATTGGCTCTGAGGGGTATATGGAGCCCCTACCACCCTAAAATGTCAAGAGCTGGAAAAGGAGTACAATCTGGTATGGGTTGTTTTCATACCCTCACCTGAATCTTCATTCCTATGAATCTCACTGTGGGCATGTCCTTGACACACACCCCACACAAGCATCCTTGTTAGCAGGCAGAGACAGGATAGGGATTAGCACTGTTGGCACAGTGACCACAGTGAGCGCAGGTAATTGTGATGGCCAGGCACACCTCTGGGTGCGAAAACATGGATGGGTGAATGGCAAGTGAGAAGTGACATGTCCACAGATGCCCAGAGAAGGGCGTGTAGAGCCCTGCACAAACCCTAGCTGCAGACCACAAACAACAACAAAGCAAAAAACAAACAAAAAAAAACACCTACCATGTTTTGATGAGATCTGGCAACAAAATATAATCCAGCCTTGGCCGTGCTGTGGCTAACATGAACTGTTTGCACCTGTGCAAATGTCTTCAGTGGAAGGCTTCTGAGCCTCATCACAGCACCTCCTGCAGGTACATGGAATATCACTATCACACTACACTGCACAGTCTGCACAGAGGCCGCNGTGTCTTCCAGACCTGGAGGGCTTCCTATGATTTGAGTGGCCATGATCCCCTCCTCGCCCCCTGGCTATTAAGAATTAAAAGAAGCCGGAGGGGGGGCTATGGGTGCAAGTAGAGAAGGCCCTGAGGTTCCAGTACCCTGCCTATGCAGGCAGCATACATGTGGGCCAGGNCTGGGTCCAGAGGGCTGAGCTCTGCTCCAGACTTACCACTGTCTTTATGGAGTGACCAAGCATCCTTAGCCAGCTTCCTAAGATCCCTGTCCTTGCCCACTCAGCACCACCAGCAACAAAACACAAAGTAACAAGGAGTACCCCAGCCCCTCACCCCCTCTGCATGAGGAAGAGACTCAGAACAGTGGAGACCGCTTTAGTCAAGACTCTGTTAAGATGCAGTGTGTGTCCAGAGGCAGCTCTCTCCTCCTCTGCAGGCCCTCCCTCTGGAGGGCTATTTGTGCTAAGAGATGCCCAGGACTCATGGCTGCCCAGGATTCTATCGTCTCCTCCTGGAGTGACTCATCACAGAAATTGCTGTCTACTTCCGGCCTTGGCAGAGGAAGCTGACCAGTGAAGGCTCTACTCCATCAGCACCCTGGGCCTTGCTCCAGCAGGGCCCACTCCAGCAGGCTCCATGTTCATTCCGAGGGGAGTCCTGTACTGAGTGTTGGCCTTGGCCCAGAACTCTTGTGGAGACAGGGACCTTTCCATGAACCTCTCTCAGGCCCCTTTGCTCTTCCTTCAGCTCTTTGGAGTGCTATGCTCCTGACACTTGGCAAGCAGGATCAGGTCTTATCTACAATGAGGAATAAAACTCAGAGTGATTAGAGGATACTGCTGGTATCCTACAGGTCAGGAGGGGCTGTGCCTGGAACTTGGCTTTCCTGGCACCATTGGCTGCCCTGATGGTTGTCTTTCCCAAGGGCACTGACACCATCCTCAGTTGCTGCTACCACCACAAGACACTCCTTTCCTGTGGAGCCCCAAGCTGGCTGGGTCTCTAGAGAGATCTTTCTGGGCCCTTCTTGCATGACTGGGCTGATCTAGCCTCTCAGTACCTATGCCCCCCATTTTAGCAACCTGTCACAGATGAACCTGAGACATGACACTGGGAGTGACAGTTACTGGGCTCTTTGGGTGACCCATCAGCTACCTCANAACCTCATGGACATTCAGGAAGCCATGAGGAGCTGGCTCTGTCACCCTCCACCTGCCATCATGAGTACGACCTTGCCTTAGGGGAGCATGTGGGACTTGGGGTGATGGTGGTCACCGTGATGGCTGGAACACTGTGGGGGCAAAAGTAGTGGTGAAAGTTTGATTTATAGACGTAGAACTGGAGATCTTACTGGTGATGAGGGTGGTGACGGTGATAATAATGGTGAGGATGGTGGTGACGGTGATGGAGATGATGATGGTGATGGTGATAGTAAGGTTAACAGTAATAGTAAGGGTGATGGGGACATCATGATGGTAGTGGCAATGATGTCAGTGTGGTGAGAGTTGTAGTAATGGTGAGGATGGTGATGGTATTGATGAGGATAGTGACAGAAATGATGATGGTGAGGCTGGTGATAATGGTGATGATGCTGCTGCTGGTGGAAATGATGGAGATGGAATGATGGTGGTCATGGTGATTAGGATCCTGGAGTTGATAGTGATGGTGATGAAGATGATGNTGGTNAGGTTAATAACATCAACAGATAGTCATGATGGTAGCAGTAATGGTGCTAGTTATGTAAGGGTAGCGGTGATGCTGGTGCTGGTCATGGTGGTGGTCATGGCTGTGGCTGTGACATTCCTCCTAGTGGTGCTGAAGACGGTAGCTACTGTGATCTCTGTGGATAATAACTGTGCTAATGAGATTAAGACTTGAGTTCTCACAGTTCACTGTTCCTGGCTCCTACAGACTGGAGAATGTGAAGGAGGGTTGTATGAAAGGAAGGACACATGAGGACAGCAAGTCTCTGCGTCAACTGGGGGTGCAGCCAGTAGGAGCAGCTGCCAGCAGGTACTGAGTTCTTATCAACACCCACACCCATCTAATCNGGAGGATGCCCCTCCTTACCTGGTTCCATCTGTTCCTGTTCATCCCTACCTGTGACTAATGTGAACACTGCTGAAGGGGGCCTGGAAGTTGCTCTAGCCCCTTTCCATAATGCTTTGCCTCTACAATGACCTCNCTTCCACTTCCTGGGCCCAATTTGGCAAAGAGATTTTGCATCTAACATACTTGCCTTGTGGGCCATCATGTGAGCATTCCTAGTGGAAAACTCTATCCTTCAGTGTCGTCACCCCCCCTCAAGTCTCCTCCCCAGGTCCTGCTTCCCAAGGGCTGTCCCCAGATGGGAGCAAATGTACAAGATGATACTGGCTCTAGGACTTGTTCCAGAATCTTCTCCTAGATAGACTTTCCCTTCTTTACTCTACCCTGTTACGGCCTTGGGAGGTAGGGGGCTGTGCTGGAGGATGAAGGCTGAAGAGATCCCAGCTCCTCGTGGCATCCTGAATGCCCATGAGGTTATGAGGCAGCTGATGGATCACCCAAAGAGCCCAGTAACCACCACTCCCACCCAGGCTCAACCACCTCTTGGCTTTCTTCATGGTCAGAGGTGGCCAAACAGTACTCTTAGATAGATGTAAAGTCCTGTGGTCCTGGTTTGCTCTGCCCTCAGATCCTTGCTAGTGCCTTGGACCTAAGGAACCAACCCTCTGAGGAGGGCTTTAGGACCCTGGAGGCATTTCAGACCTGGCCTCCGAGCACCTGCCCATTAAGGGTCCAAGTGGGTCTGTGTAGAGCAATCATGCTAAGGGTGGCCACTACTGCCTCACTGGCTACCAAGGGATGAACAGAGAAAGGGGGTCAAGTCTGCTTTTCACCATGCCTCACATGCCCTCTCTGGGTCTAAGATTCCCTACTAGGATCATTTGTCCCTAGGGACTCCCAGGGCTCCAGATTTTTAAGGCAAAGCTTCTTGAGTAGTCGAGAAGCTTCGGGCTCCCCTTTGTCAGGCCCTAAAAATAACCAGGCAGGAGGAACTCTGAGCAACTAGCAAATGTGCCAGCCAGCACCCCACGCAGCGGAAGCACCTCCAAATAAGGCCTAGGCAAAGAAGAAGACAGCACCCAAGCTCATCACCACTGACGTGGATTCCAGAATCTTCCCTCCCTGNACCTCAGAGTCTGCCCCAGAGCCTGTGTGACTCAGGGGCCTGGGAGTCTGGCTTGTTCAGGGTGCCCAGANCTTACTAGACAGTTCATTACAGCAGTCTGATCTTGGGTCCTGGAACTTCTATGGTCAATTTAGAAGCTGCTAGCTGGGGTCGTGAAGTTAGAGTCACCCCTTTCCAATCTCAGTGGACACTATGTGGGTTCACTCAAGTACCCTAGGGGCCCAGGGGCTTCCTCTCCACACTCCCTTGGCCTCACTGAGAAATGGGACCAGATGGATATAAGGAGGCTGACATGGGGTGGGACATTGACACACAGCTGTCCTCAAGCAGAGGAGGTGTTGCTGGGTTCCTTATGGCTTCCTGGGAACACCATATGGACCTCACTCAAGGATGGGGGAGGCTAGAGGCAGCACCCCCATTAACATCTTCCTGTCCTCTCTCCCTGGGGTTCCTGGCAGGAGTGTGGAGCTACAAGCCAGGACTTCCGGGTTCTAANTGACCTCCGTGGCTGAGCCTCACTGAGTTCACAGTGAACATGGGCCTGCGGCCACTCCTCACTGGCCAGCACTGGCATGTACTCCCACCTGTCTTCTGCATCTGTTGGTGCAACCCAGGCCCTGCTGAGGTTCAGGGTTCCCTCAGAGGCTCCTCTGCTTGTCCCTCCATAGGACAAACTCAACCCCNAGTGGACAAAGGCCAGAATGGGAGAAAGGGAGGGTGGACATGGGCTGGGGTGAGTAAGGGTGAGTGAATCGACCCTTCCTTCACATACCAGGCTTTTCTTAGTCTCCTGCATCTGTAACAAGCACCCAGCCCCGGACCTTGCTAAGACCTCCCTCTGGATAGCCTGGCATGGCCTGGCTCCACCCCTGATTCACCCCTGGTGTCTCCAAACTCATCATATGCCTCTTACATAAGGCTGGTTCTGCTCAGGACATGGACCTTGAAGCAAGCACACATGATGATGTGCTCAGAGGATGCTCTCAACAGCGTAGTGGCTGAGTGGGACCCTGGAGCACAGGACACACAGGTATGTCCTAGTAGTGGTTCCCCGTGGAGACTCTCAAGAAGGAGTCAGTGGGAACTGAGTCTTCCCATGTTTGTCCCCTTGTGCTGAACCAAATGGAAGGGTGGTGAGGGCAGATGGCTATAACAGCTTCCAGCATCCTGAGGGGCAGGACCACCACCATTGTTCCACTTTGTAGAAGTGGGCGGCTACTCTCCCTGCCCCACAGCAGGTCTCCTGTGCATAGGCCATGGAGCTGGCAAAGCTCAGAATTTCCATTTCCAGACATCAAAGCAAGAGCTAAGACCAAGTGCTGACTAGTGCTGATCTGGGTCTGGGCTTTTCACGGACTGTGTCTGTGTCGAGGAGGCTCAACACAGGGTCAGATAGGAGAACTTCATCTCCCTCTCAAAGGCACACACATCCAAGCACTCTAGCTGCCACACTTCCCCACCACCCATCCTAGAGTCCCCACTGGGCCCTTCACCCAAGGCTGTCCCCACACTCCTCCATGCCCCCCCCTTAACGAAATCCTTCTCAGCAATTAATCATAGCTCTGCTTTGGGGCTTGTTAAACAAGTCACTTTCAGTTCATTTGATTTCTTTGGGAACCTACTTCCGANACATTGCCTTACAGTGCTCATAATAGCCTCGTGTTATTCTCAGAACTGCTGACATGTCGGGTCCCCCTTGTCATCCCCAACCTGGGAACTGTGTTTTCTCTTGGTCACCTTGCTTAGGAAGCCACTGTGTGCCCCTTCGCTAATTCCTGCTTCTGCCTGTCACTTCCTTCTTTGCCTGAGTGCAGCAGTGAATACCAACCACCAGCTCAAGTCGGATTCCTCCCACGTTAATTGTTAGCCTTTCTTAGTGTCTAATACAAGCATTTTTAGGCCATCAGCTTCTCTCAACGTGTCACTTGAGTTCCATCCTACAGGTTCCCATACGCATTATTTTTATCATTCAGTTGTAATTATTTTTCTAATTTTATCAGGAATACTTCCTTGAGAAGACAAGTTAGTTTATACATGTTTTAAGAGTTCTACGCTGTAGGATTTTGAAAAACAAATCTAGCAATTTATGATTATTTTTTTCTGACGGGGTCTTTCATCTTAGGTAGCCCAGGCTAAGTCTGGAATTCTCGATCGCCCNGTCTCCCCCTCTCAAGTGCTAGGATCAGAGGCGTACACCCCTACTTGTGATTCCTAATTTAACTATCATGCTGGTAGAATGTAGCCTGTGTAACAAATGCTCTGTTGCATAAGATGTGAGCCTTCTCATAAATATTCCACACACATTTTCCCAGCCCAGAGCAGAACATTTTCATTAAGTCAAGATGGTCAGTTTTACGGCTTAAATCTATACTTCCGTGATCTTATAAAATCTGCTTCCTGTCTTTGCTTTCACACACACACACACACACACACACACACACACACACACACACACACACACACGCACAGCTCCTGGGACTTTCTCAGGGGTGATGAGTGTCTTTGGTAAGCTGATGAGATGTCTGCTCGCTGGGAACCCCTCCACAGCTTGAGGAAGGGGCTGGTCACAGAAAAACCCTAGGCAGGACTAGAGGATGAAGANTGCCAGTCTCCTGAAATATCCAGGATAGGAAAAAGGGCTAAAGGTTGAAGGTTAAATTGGTCCCCAGTGGCCAACCAATTATTTGAGATGGGTGTGTTTTCAGAGTTCTGGAGGCTGTAGTCCAAGATCAAGGTGTGGGCAGGGCTAGTTTCTCCTGAGCCCTCCCTCCTTGGCTCATGGATGGCTATCTTCTTCCTGTGTCCTGTGATCTTCTCTCTGCCTCNGTCAGTGATTTATTAACNATGCCCACATAATGACACCTCCATGAAACTNCCAAAGGACAGAGTTCAGGAAGCTTCCAAGTGGCCAACCATGAAGTCCCCTAAGTGCTGCACCTAAGGGTCTGGGAGCATGAGATGGGGCATGGGAGCCGAGCAGACTTTCNACAGCCGGGCAACTTAGGGGACAGAGCTCTCAGCCTGACGGGGAGGTTGGGGTCTGACACTTTGTCCAGGTGCAAGGTGTGGGATGGAATTGAAGGGCACCCAGCTACTAAGGACACAGCCTTGGCTCCTCTGGTGGCGGAAGTGACTAGTCAGCCAGGAGACATTTTCCTGCTGTTTTTCTCATAACCTTTCGGTATTTTGTATCTGCTCAACCATTCAGTNACTGCAAAAGAAATANGGAAAATTCCCACTGTCATAGTGGAAAATTCCCTGCAGTNCTGTCAAATGCTGCTTTGTGTGTTTTGGAGAATGCGAGGTGAGGACAACTATGTCTTCCTGGAGTGCAGAGGTTTTGGGTCATTCTGAAGCAGCCATCTCTCTGGCAAGGTTGCTGCTTTTGACTTCAAGCCCACCCTGTCTGAGACTAACTTGAAGCCCCTCTGTCCTTTGTTGTTATTGCCAGGGTATTATTCTTCAGGGGACAGCACACAACTGCACTTAGAATTCAGTCGCACTGGCTTTGAAAAATCTTTTCCCGCGTTTGTTGGACTTACTGACGTCTTTTGGATGTCTCCTCCACCTTAGCTTTCTAGGTCTTNCCACCTTCTGTGGTAGCTTTAAGAAGTCCCTCTTCTTGATTTTCTGCAATAATTGCACTTTGTATACACTTACTTCGGATGCACTCTCATCTTGTANGGGTGTGGAGAACACAGAGGCTCTTTCTGCTCCCTCTTGGCTATTCTTCTGCATCCTATTGGCCAGAAGATCTAAGACGTGTCAAGGAGGTACCTGCACCACACCTGATAGCACAAGGATCTCAGAACTTTGCTCTGGTCCCGG
>LZPO01017438.1:174888-194731 GCA_001675575.1 Neotoma lepida
CACCTTGCATAACTAGGGCCCAGTAATCGAAGCACAGCTTATTTCAATATTGCTCTATATCTTAATCCATATCTCAAAAATTTCCACTAAGCACATTTTTAAAACCACCCATCTGGTTGTTACGTGTGCATCCGATCTGTTACTTTTTCCTCTCTTCCTTTCTCCACATGGGTTATTTTAATTAAAAAAATATATAGCCAAGCACATAGCTCAAATTACACAAAACTATACTCAACAGCTTTCTCGGCACATGGCAATGAACGTGGCCATAGGTTCTTGGATTTCACCATTTCATTCAAGTTTAGCAAGGCGCCATTTATATATGCACAGTAAAGTGCACATTTGAAGTCTTCAATGAGCTTTGTCAAGTGTGTACTCATCTGCTCCACGCTCTGGGAGTTGGGTNTGGATAACTGTAGCAATGGTCAGGACACAGAACAGTACCCCAGACCTCCAATCCTGTTTCCTGTCAAGCCCTCTCCTGACAGTCAGGCCTTGTTTGTTTGGTTTTTTTCTCAATTCTTCAACACTGTGGTTGAAACCAGGGCCACACATTGTAGGTGAACACCCTACCACTGAGCCATACCCCACTTGTCCTTTCAGCCTTGAGTCAGGGTCTCAGAAAGCTGCCTTGGCTGGCCTAGGACAAATGGTCCTCTGGCCTCAGGCCTCTAGTCTCTGGACTTGTGCAGTTGGCAGCCTTTTCAGGCAGGTGTATGTGGTGTATGTGCACATGTGTGTGCGGGTGCACACACGCCTGTGTGTGCGTGTAGAAGCCAGAGGAGGACACTGAGTATCTCCCTCTATTGTTCTCCACATTATTATTATTATTATTAATAATAATATTTTTTAATTATTTTGTTGCTATTAGGGTGCTGGATTTAATCTCAACTCCCCCCACACTGCACCATTTCCCCGACTCTAGGCTGGTGTTTCTTCATTTAGGAATCTGCATTAAGGNTCCTACCATGGCTTAGCTTGTTGCATGTTTTAGCAAACAATGGTCCATTGTTTGAACACATCACAGTTAATCCAGTCTTCTACTGAGAGGTAACTTGGTTGCTTCTAGGTTGGGGAAGTTGTGAATGAAGCCACTGTAAGTTTCCAACTCCTTGTGGTAAATGCCTTGGACTGTGATGTTTAGACAAGAAGGTCAAGGCTGCATCTTGTTTGTCTTCCTCTGTGGCCATTTCACCTGCCTTTCCACATCAGCATTTGCTGCTGTCATGCTCTGCCTTACATTTTAGTGGTTTTCAGCCATCTCACTACACACATGGTGCCACTGCTGTGTTAACTTGCTGTTTCCTCCGCTGTTTCCCAGTCTGGGGCCAACCTCTTCATTCTAAAAGTAGTATCTTTTGTAGAGCAGGATGCTCTGTGAAGAGCTTTAACTTTTTTTCCTTGGCCTGGATGTGGTGTGTGTGTGTGTGTGTGTATGTGTGTGTGTGTGTGTTGACCTAAGGACTCATTGCTCAATTCAAGGCCATTCTGGATTTTTTCCTACTACCTTTTAGGAGGGTTTAGTTTTGCATACTCTAATGTCCATTCTGATGGTTTTGGTTTTGAAAGAGCATCTAATTCTTTAGTCTAGGTTGACCTGGAACACAACATGTAGCCCAGGCTGACCTCACATTCAGGGCACTCCTCCTGGCTCAGTTGCCCTAAAGCTAGAATTACGGGTGTTAGCCACACCCCCTACACATCCAATCTGGTGACTTTATTTTTAAATTNAAAAAGATAACCTTTTCTTTTAGTGTTTGNGTGTATGTCTGTGTGTCAAGTGTNTGCAGACCTTGCAAAGTTCAGAAGCGGGTGTTGGATCCCCTAGAACTAAACTTACAGTTGATTGTGAGCACGTGGGTGTTTGATAATTTTTGTGTGAGAATGAAGATAAGAGCATCTGAGCTGCACTTTGTTGCCTTTACCCCTTCATCCAAGCTCAGGTGACTATGCACAAGGCTCCTTCTGGGTTCCAGTTGGCTCTGCCCATTAGTTTGTCTCNGATCAACTCTGCTGCCTTGGGCTTTGATTATTTCTGTCCTGTTTCTTTGTTTGACTCTTCTGTTTCCTCTTTGCCTTGTCTTTTTACTTGATTCTTTTCTCTATCCTGTCTGATTTTTTTCTCTCTCTGTCTTGTTTCTCTGTTTGGTTCTTGTTTTCTGTCTTGTTTTTCTGCTTGATCCTTCTGTCCTCTGTCCTTCTGCTGCCTGATTCTTCTGTCTGCTGCTGTTCTGCTGTGATGTCTCCACTTTCTGTTCACNGCATTACTTCTCAGAGCATGGCAACNATGGTTGCTCGCGGTCTTTGAAAATTCACCCTCAGGACCCTGTCTTGCCTGGTGTCTGTCATATGTTCTTTCCCCTGCAGGTCCTTTATAGATCATTTAATTTTGGGTTGCAAAACTGGCTTTCCAAATGGGGGCTTTAGATTCTNGGCTCTACGAGGCATCTGTGCAACTGGCTATCTCCAAGGTACCAGGCACCTAGGGAACAAAGAGATAACAGAGAAGCAAGGGCATCCCCTGCCCTCTCAGTCCCAGCTCCTGCCTCTGAGGACTGTGTCTTTGGAGCTGGTATGGCTCACTTTAAGATTTCTCAAGACTGGAGCATCAGACAGAAGCACTCAGAAGGCAGAGGGACATTCACTCCCTATAGGAGCCATCTCTATCTCCTGGACCACAAACAGGTGGCTTCTCCTAAAGCTCTTTCTCTCTGTGCCTGATGACTATGTCTAGATTTTAGATTGCCTTTGAGTACTAGCCAGAAAATACCAGAGAAAAAGTGAGACCTGANACCAGTCCAGAGCTCTTTGCNATTGTGCNGTACCCTAGCTGCCCTGCCTCCTCAGATCCCCAGGATGTCTATGTGAAATACAACTGCATCTAGCAGGACAGGCACTTTGCTGTCAGATCCAGTCCCCTTCACTGCTTCTCAGTCCTTTATGCGTGTGTTCCTCATACTTTCTCTAGTTATTTCAGACACACTCTCACCAGCATTCCTGTTGAACACATCCTCATACAGGCCTGCTGTGGCCTGGCATGAGAATTCACTGGTCAATTGTGCTATGGAGAGCCATAGCACAACAACTCTCCAAGTTGCCCGTGGAGAGCCATCGCAGCATCATAGCTATTGCTGATGTCTCTTCACTTCATCTATCTGTCAGTAAACACATCAGGTCACATAGCATTAGGCTGTACTCCAATTGTCCCCTGAGGTGCACCATCACCTCNCCCACACCAGGCATCAGCTGACTGTTTGACTTGCCAGAGAAGCATGGAAGGATTTGGAGCCTTGTTCCAGGCATCTCTCCCCTCATTATTCCCAAAATACTACTTATTTCCCTGTATTCATAGGCCCCAAGTCTTCCATCCCAGACTGAGAACTGCCCACTCTGCTCTTGACCCATTTTTCTGCTGGAGTTGCTGCTTGTCCTGGCTTGTCTGTTCTGTAACCCACCTGTATTGGTTACTTCTCTCCTTACTGTGACAGATGCATGACAAAAGCAGCTTGAGGAAGGAAGGGATTAGTATGTCTCACAGTCCAAGGGGTACAGTTCACTGAGGCCGGAAAGACCGGGTGGCGGGAGTGTGANGCAGCTAGCCAATCACTTTGTNCCTACAGCCAGGAAGCAGGGTGACAAGTCCTGGTGCTCAGCATGCTGTCTCCTTTTTACTCAGTCTGGAACTCGAGGCCACAGGACAGTGCAACCCCTATTCAGGGTGGGGCTTTCCTCCTCCATTAGNCTTTTCTGTCTTCATCCTCATAGACACACCCAGATGTGTGTTTCCATGGTGATTCCCAGTCAAGTTGCCCGTGGAAAGCCATCGCAGCATCATAGCTATTGCTGATGTCTCTTCACTTCATCTATCTGTCAGTAAACACATGCCCAGCTGTGGTGATGCTTCCCAAGATACTGGGTTGCTGTGAGTCACCTTCTTTGTTTTGTTTGTGTTTGTCTGGTTTGCCGTAGCCTTTAATTTTAATGAAGTCATGGAACTCAGGCTGCCTGAAACGTGTGATCCTCCAGCCTCAGCCTTCTGAGTGCTAGAATATTTTGTGCTTTTGAAGTTTGCCCCATACGTTCTTTTTTACCCACAGGGGACAGCAATCCTCTTTACTGAATCCTGCTACCTTGGAAGCTATTCCTCATGCAGCCCATTTTATCCCGGTGCTGGCTACACTGTAGCATTCCCGGAGAAGAGGCCAGCTAGGTTTTCTGCATGTGGAGAGCCCACAGATCCTTTTCTAAAGGGATACTGAAGTAATTCAGCCTGTTTCCATAGCTTTTGCCTTTCTGCTCGGAAGTTAGTTTGGGTTTATACTCATGGGCAGCAGTTAGGAAGTGTCACTGTACTCTCAGTGACATCACTGAGGCTGCTCAAAAGCTCACTTCTGTCTGTTATTCCTGAGGGTGGGAATAGCCATTTTCAAGACTTTGACTTCTTTACATTGTTTTCTGTTACTTGGTGTGTATTGCTCTCCTTAAGATTATGGATTTGTGCATTTCTTCTCTTCTGGAGAATGTCTCAGAATTTCATTTCATTCTCTTTAGCCGTTCCTGGTGTGCTAATTTTTGTCCTAATGTTTCGTGCATGAGTGTTATGACTGCTGTACTGTTTGTTGTGGTATCTGAAGTTCCTGANAGCTGAAATCTGCTGAGATGTCTCTCTCAGCCCCCATGGCAAGGCTTCTCACCCCTTGTCTCTAAGCGTCTTTCAGGGGTCCATTTGTGGTTAACCCAGTCATCTATATGAAGAGGGAATGTGGTGGGAACACCTCATTGCAGGGTAAGCTCAGCCCCTGCCTCTTGGGATGGGTGGGTGCTACTGTCCTGAGGACCCTTTGGAGTCCTGACCTAGTATAGCTTGGGCTCAGCTCCCTTCCCTGTGGGAGCCAGGGCCTGTCTTCTAACCCCAGCCCCATGTTCTCTTCAGTCCCCAGTGCCTGGATTTCTCNGTGCCTTCCCACACCATCCTTCTATCAGCTCATTGTTTGGGGGTCTTAACTTTCTTTAAGCCTTTAGAATTTTCTGGCAAAACATAAAAATACAGTTAGTGTAATGTGCCCAAGATGGAGACATATTGTTGTCTTTTAGTGGGAGCATCTATCACACACACTGTAAAAGCTGGGGACCCCCCAACTCATGTCCCTAGTACTCTGGAGGGACATGGCCTTCCTCTTCCTCAGCCCAGCCTCTCATGGGCATCCCAGACAGTGGACTGCCCTTCTCATGCTGACTCTGCTCTCAGCTCTGTAGTGGGTACCTGTTCCACCTATGACCTTGAGGTACCAGCCCCTAGGGTGTGGCCTCAGGGATAGTTTAAGACCTGAGGGGCACATACGCCTCCCTCTCTTCTCTGGCTCGTGGGCTTGGATGGTGTGAACTGACTCAGGTGGCAGGAGCAGCCATCAGCCTTCCAAGATTCTGCAATAGATTTGCCTTATGCTGTTTAGTGAGTTGTTCACCCCAGTTTATATCCTAATAAATTCCCTAATACTCCTTAAGTAGACTACCATGGATATATCACAATATCTGGCACCCCAACCTGTGGGTGAACTGTCACTATGGCTCTAGTGGCCTTTTAAGAGCCCATCTGTCCACACGGGCCAGCTTAATAACCCGGCCTGCTAGCAGCAGCTCAGATCCTACCTGAGGAGGCCAGAAATTACTGCTCCACCAGACACACGCTGCGGCCCCTCTCACCCTGTGCCTGTGTTCCGTGGCTGGAGCTGTGTACCCCTGTCCGCCCCCACTGCCCTCCAGCTTCTTTTTTCTTGTTCTGGCTGCTTATTCTGAGTGTTGTCTGTGGGGCCGTTCAGCTACAGCCACACTGAGATTTGTAATTCTGTTATCCACTGTTGTGGATAGAGCTGTAGCCCTGGGTTTTTGCCTGCTATCAAGGGTCAGGAGCTNGATGGGCTTTCTCTGAATTTAGGACTGACTTGGAAGTTCTGGTCCTAGGGGCTATCCAGAGCCTCTTCAGCTCCTTTCTGCTTCTGATCCCTCCTCAATCCTGCTGCCTCCCCTTTGGGGACGTGACTGGCAGGTGGGAGTGTCTAGTGATTTGGGGGCATCTGATATGACCCAGCACCTCTACCCTGAACAGTCAGAGTACATCTGAACATCTCTTAGGAGGCTATGTGCCCCTGAAGCCACATCCAAGGCACTGGCTACATCTAAACTCAATTTCCCATCACTGGTGGCTATGATCCAAGAACACCCTGAGTCTACTCTGGTAGCCTCCATGGTATCCTAATGCCACTGTGATAGGCAAGGGCACTGGGCATGGCTGAAGGACCTGGATGGGCTTGGGGAAGGTGACTTTGCTAGAGAGAGAGNGTATCCATGGGAGAAGCATACAACAGCAGAGAAGCAGCCAAGCTGAGTNTGGGAAGGTTGCCCCCAGAAAACTGGAAGTCCCACCAAGTTCTGGGAGTAAGCTAAGCAAAGGTCCTGGGCAAGTGTGAGAGGTTCAGTGGCNACAAGATCGAGGTAGTTGATTAAGCAAGTTCACGGAAGATCTATCTGAGGGCAGGATGGATGTGGATAGGCAGATGAATAGGGTAGGCAATGGGCCAAGTGGGCATGTGGGACAGCCTAGGCCTGGCTGAGGGCGAACAAAGGTTGGANAAGGAGCTGCTGAGCGTGGCTCCTAGGGTCTTAGGCTCTTGTTTGGGTATGGCAACACCTATTCTGAAGTCTCCAGCTCTTACTGCCTAGTGGAACACTATGGTAACTTCTGGAATTCTGGGTCATGCACCCTTCCCACTCCACAGACTGTGGAGCTGAGATTAAGGGGAGAGCTGGCTTGGCCTGTTGCACACATATCTGCGGAGAGGCCAGTGATACTCTGTGGCATTTAATAAAGACAGGACACAACAAAGACAAAAATAAGGACAAGTACAGGCTCAGTTCATCACGTAGTGGGACAGCTCTACAACATCATCCCAATAGTTGAGGTAGAATCTTCGGGTCCTGGAATCTGTGTCATGGCTGAGGGCCTCCAAATCTGCAGGAGAGACCACAGATCCCACCAGGAGCTTGCTGTGAAGTTGAAGGGCCCAGTGGATCCACAGTCTAAAGGGGAAGGTGAGCCCCCACCCCCACCCTGGAAAGGCATCTCCCACCAGAAAGCTCCCTCAGGTGTTGGGGAAAGTAGGCCTCAGCCACCCAAAGGGTACAAAGGCTCCACTCACAGTTCTTAAGGATGGCCACGTCATTCTTTGTCAAGTAGAAGCAGAGGTCACTGAAGTAGTCCTGAAGCAATCCCCCTGGGACAGCCAAGGAGGTGGTTGACAATAGCAACCCTTGCCCACTGAGAGCACTGGCTAGCAGGGGCATGCCACCCCCTCACTGACATGGAGGACATGGAGGTAATGCTCCTGCAGTAGACCCAGGACATCTGAACCTGACTGTCCACTGTGGAAGCCTGGGCAATTGGACACGGGGGTGGGGTTTGAAGCTGCTGAGTCAGCACCTACCAATGAACCTCATAGCTGCCAGCTTCAGGGACTTGTGGGGGCTGTCCAGATACATCAAGGCCTGACTGAGAAACTGCTGGAAGTTGCCAAAGTTGCTTTCTATCTGAGAAGAGAAGAGAGGGACTGTGACCATATTGAGGGTTTGTGTGACACCTTACTTCAGGGACACTTCCTGAAGCCCCCCAGGCACTGAACTCCACTTCCAGAGCCTAGGGCCTGGAAAAGAGGAGGGCAGGCGCCAGAGTCCCATAGACGATGTGGGGAGGTAGCGGGTGGTGACGGCCCAGTTCCATCATTAAGTTCAATGAGGGGAGCCCATAACAAGAATCTGGGAGCACCCATATTTGTGGCCCTTGCCAACATCACCCTGGAGACCATCCAGCATGCCTCTGTCCATCCCTGTCTGGTTGTCATCTCACTACAAACCAAAAGTATATGTCCCACAGCCCCAAGCCACCAAGGTCCCCTGCAAGGCCCATGTCATGAAGAGGGAGAGGCAGGCTCACTGCTGGCAACTTTTATACCCTTGCTGCTTCTCTGTTGTTAAGGAAGCAAAATTACCTTTGGGTTTTTTTCTGGGCACTTGCCTTGGGGCGTGGCTATCCTGCATAGCAGACCTGACACAAGCACCTGCGTCATATATAGGATCTGCTGCTCTGTGTCCTTCAGTGGCCTCTCCATTTCTAAGTACCCAGTTCCCTGTCCTCCCTGCTGTGCTTTATTCTTTAAACTTTGGGTCCTGATGGCACCTGATACTTAAAGTCAGGACCATGGTGAAACAGCTGGAGGCTGCAGTCCTGGGTCTTTCCAGGGCCATGCTTCTATTGTTACTGTCATCAAGGTACACGTGGTGCCACTGCATGGGATGGGTAAGCAGGCCAGGAGCTCAGTGCCCCTACTCTGCCCAAAGATCACCTTGAGATCTTTGCAGCCACAGTTCTAGGCCTGTCCCTAGTGACCAAACCAGGATCCAGTGAGGCCTGAAGACTAAAGACAGGCCTGTCCTTCCTTGCCCAAGTGACTTTGGTCCTGTTAAAGAGGCTGGGATTGTGGCCCTGACAGCCTATACCCAGTAAGGCAGAAGAACCTAGGGCCAGAGTTTAAAGTGGCTGCTAGGTGGCAAGGGGTGGCATTTACTACTGGTCTCCCACATCTGGGCCCTGCAATGTCTGGACTCAGAGGCTCAGCTGTGTCTGCCTTAAATCTGCACTGGAACATCAGGGGGACACTCTGTCCTCAGAGGCCCCATTAAGGTGGCCTTGGGGGGCACACTCTAGGCACATGGTGGAGANTCTGCCAACCTTCCTGGACAGCCCATTTCAGAGAACCCAAGCTCCATTATGAAGGGAAAATGCTCCGCCCAGAGCCTCAGTACTTCAACACCCTCAGGACTGCCTCTTCCATTCCCACACTCCACCCTCAGAACCGTCTAGGGTGACTGAACAGCCACCACTTCTCTGGCCCCAAGTCCTCCCCCAAAAAGGTGCCCACACCTTACCATGTAGACAAAAATATCACTCGCAGCGCCCAGCCCTTGGCCCCATGCCAGCTTGCTGAACAGCTCCTTCTGAAACTCCCATTTTAGCAAGATGGCACAGCGCAGGAAGGTGAACTTGGCATTCTAAAAGTGGAGAACAGACTGCCTGTTTCCACCCATTATCACGCCCCTCATCCCAGACAGACCCTGNGGAGAGGTTTCTGTAGCAATACCATCCTTGGACTCCTAGGGTCCTGGGCCATGTAGTCGGCAGGGGCACTAGAAGGGAATGCATCACCNCAGGGTGGGGTGACTCACTCCCCAAGCCCAAGGTGCCATGGTCTGATTTACACAGAGCTTCCAGAAAGGCTGCCCAGGTCTCCTTCTGTGGAATCAGCTTGGAGTAGTGGCCTCAGAGGGGAGGGGACTTATTTTAAGTTTGGGAAGAGACTTGACTTCCCACAGTGGATATGGACCTGGGCTGGGTTTGTTAAATGTGAGGCCTTACTCTCAGAAGCCTGGGACAGCTTGTTCCCTGGGCCAGCAGAAGCCAAGCTTGGTCTGTGAGTAGTGGATAGAGGCTAGGCTAGCTCCATGGAGAAACAAGGGTAGAGGATGGCCTACAAAACCCAAGGCCTTTTCATGATATAGCTAAGTGTTTCAGGGCCACCCCACGGAGAGTTGCACAAGGTCCCTCTGTGGGGTGGGGGGTCATGGCAGTAGGCAGGCAGGGTACAAGTAAGGTGTTTTAGTACAGCACATGGTCACACTACTAGCTGGGAAGGGGAAGGTAGAGGTAGAAAGAGTCTGAATAGCAGATTCTTGCATCTGATTTTAGATGGTAGAGTGGAGGTCTTCAGCCAGAAGAGGCTGCACAAGGGCCTGGAGTGATGGGTGGATGGGAGTGAGGAATCTGAAGCAGGTGGCTGAGGAAATACCAGGACGGAGCGCACTCCTTTTCTCTGGCTGCTGGGTTGGCCTACAAACCCAAACCAAGCCCTCTCGGTTGCCTAGATGGGCTCTCCAGAATACTAGCTTCACTCAGAGATCTGGGCCCTCCAAGTCTACCNCCTGGGTCCTCCCTTGGCCTTGCTGTCCTAGCTGCCCCAGCTGAGCTGGAGCACACTCACCATGGCCACTTTTGGGCAAGGGTCAACCAAATGGAAGAGCAGGGGCACTGCAGCTTGGAAAGCCAGGATCTTGAGGCTCTGGCGAAACTTCTTGCCACCATAGTGGATGACATCTCCAAACAGGAAGATAGCATGTTCTCGTACCTTTGCTCTTTCCTGGGGGAGATGGGATTCTCAGGCACACGACAGACCAGCCTTCTCCCATGACTTCTGGTTGCCTCACTTTGGCCCTGCTCAGCTCAAGGTCAGCCTACATTGTCCCTAACCCCATAGACCAGTGTTCACTCAGCCCCTGACTCCCATTGACTTCTTTTGTCCCATGGTATGGTGGTTTGAAAGAAAATGGCCCCCAAAGGGAGTGGCACTATTAGGACGCATCGCCTTGTTGGAGGAAGTGTGTCCACTGTAAGGGTAGGCTTTGAGGTCTCTTTTGCTCAAGCTTCCATCAGTGTGACAGTCAACTTCCTGTTGCCTGAAAGATGTAGGACTCTCAGCTATTCCTCCAACACTGCATGCTACCACACTCCCCGCCATAATAATAATAATGGACTGATCTGTTGACACTGTAAGCAAGCCCTGCAATTAAAATGTTTTCCTTATAGGAGTTGCTGTTGTGATGTCTCTTCACAGCAATAGAAACCCTAACTGAGACACATGGCCTTCTCATTTTCTCCATTTCCTCAGCTCCACTCACAATCCCCTTCATACTTTGGCAACCTTCCCTAGATTTATTCATTCTTCCTGGTTTTTCACTTCTGGGTTTCTCTGCATGTCCCTGGGGTGACAGCAATCATGCCTCCCCTCTTAGGCAGACATGACTATTGCGTCTGTGACATTCCAGGTTCACGACCCTGGGTGAGGTTCCTTCCTTGTACCATTTCACCTTTTGTAAACAGTGGCTAACTGCAGTGCCTTTGTCCTTGGGTTNAGGTGGGTGCAGAACCCAGCACCTAAGGGAGTGCCTGCTAATGCCAGCATTGTTCCGTCTACTAACCCCTCATGACTCAGCCTCCTGTCCATGGAAGGCAGAGCCATCTTCTGCCCAAACTGCCTCTACTGCTTCTTCCCTGATTCCAGATGCACAGTGGCCACTGGCTGCCTACCTGCCCCAACTGGGGCTTATCCTAGTGCTCATCTCCCTGGTTCTAATCCATCTCAGGGGCATATTGTAGTGGTCTTCCTGGGACTGTCCATGCCAAATTCAAGCCTTCCTCATTCCCAACCTCAACCCCCTGCAGTTGCTTGGCCCTATTCTACAATATGAAGAGTNCGTGTTGCTTTCAAATGGGATCATTGGTTCTGATGGCCTGAGAACAAAANTCAGTGCCATCACAAACTTCAACTATGCTGGTCTACAGAATCTGTATTCTGAGGTGGCTTCTGGGGATGGTGCAGATAGCAGATGCTGAGTGGTACTGGTTTCTGATTGCTATGCAGCCCTCCACCCCCACCCCCTGCCCAGCTCACATCTGTGAACAGGCTGAGAAGGTGCTGAGCAATCTTGAAGCTGAGAGTCCCGATGCCCTGGACACCCAGACAGTGCAGGATGTGGCCCATNATCTCCATCAGGCCCACTGGGTCCTTGAACTCAGGCTGTAGGAAGTTGTCCAACAGCTCCATCAACTTACTTCTTAGCAGAGTTACCTGCAGGGAGACCACCACCTTCCAGTGGGACCTTTGACCAGCTTCTGCCAGCTGCCCCAGTGAGGCAGGTCATAGCTCTGGGCAGGTACTAAGGCTCCTGGCTGTCTTACAATGTTAGGTATCTGCCCATCTCTGAGTCAGTGCAGATGGGGAGGAGGTCTGAGAGCTGAAGCTGACGTTCCCAGATCCACTCCCTATCTTCCCTACAGGTTGGACAGTAAAACAGACAAAACCACACCATGTATCTAGCATAAGCCAAATCTGCATCTACATCCCAGCCCTGTCATGAGGGCCATGTCAGAACAGCCCTGCTCTGGGAGGGGCAAAAAGGTAGGGTGTTGGGTGCCCGACAGGNGGTTATCATATGAGGGACTTCTACCTAGGAGGAGACAAAGAGTCCAGTTTAGAGCCCCACCTNAAGCAATTCAACAGGGCCAGCCAGGCCTGATTGGCTCTCTCTACCACCCCTTGCAAGGAGATACCCTTTAGGACACTTCCTTTCTGCCTAGTCTTCCCTGTGACCCTTCTGGGATGGCAGAGGACACCTCTCTCAAGCTCCTGTCCCCTCACCTTATTAGGGTTCATCAGGATGCTGCCCAGCCCCTTCAGGCTCATAGCTCGCACTGTTGGGTTGCGGTTGGAAAGGCCCAGGTTCAGGGAGTTGTCCATAGCCTTCCGAGATATGTACTGGGAGGCATCTGGGCTGTTGAGAAACTGGGCAGGGGTCGGCACCATCAGCCCACCTGNTAACCACAGCTGCCAAGGAATCAGTCTACCCCATACCATGATAATGAGTTAGACCTAAAGAAGTACGTACTTCCAAGTACAGCAAGCACACCTGACACATGAGTCAGAGACCTAGAAGGGAAGGAAGTTCACTGGGGTGGCTTGGGAAAGACTGACCTCCGTGATGATGCAGATGCCCACAATGTTGTCTCGCTCTTCAGTGCTCTTCAGGGAGATGAGAGCCTGCCCCAAGACAGCATTGACCTCGCAGTTATAGTGAGCCATGGCCCTATCACATGCAAGAGGCACATACAAAGTCCCAGAGGGCTCCATTATCCAGCCCGCCTTCATCGCTGGCCAGATTGCTGAGTCTGGAGTGCAGGGTCCAGAGTACGGAGGGTGGGCTGGGCTGTTAACCATTCTAGNCCCTCCCAGGCAGAGGGTACCCAAGCTGAGGGCTCACCTGGCCAAAAGGGTCACTCCCGTTGTGAAAGTTTCCAACTTCCCAAAGAGCTCCCAGCCCTGGGTCAGCTTGAGGTCAGCAAACACTTCCCAGTACTGGTTGGTCCAAAAGAGGCCCTTGAGTGCTTCCAGACAGGTCCTGAGCAGGGAGGGGCAAGACGGGTGCCTGACTCTGTCAGCTGCCACCTACTAGGCTCCCCTTGCTCAGGAGTTTCCCTATTGGCCAGGTTGGGTACTCTGTCCCATCTCTACCCCACTCCACCCAAAACCCTTTCCTTCTTGGGTCCCCCAGGCTCAGCATGGCTCTGTGGGCACAAGGAGGGGACAGAAGCCATCTTGGCTCACCTGTAGGGCCCGAGGGGCTTAGAGGCTAGACTGTCTTCCTGGTAGTCGTCAACGATACACTCCACCAGGCCCACCTCCAGGAGGTAGTAGAGCTCTGTGAGGAGTCCCAGAAGGATCCCTGCGAAAGCCCAGCGGACTGTGTCTCTGTACTCCAGGGTGTAGAGGAGCTCATAAATGGTGCCCAAAGCCTGCAGTGGGTGACAGCAAAGCCTAGAGAGGGACCCCTGAGCAGAAGAGTGGGGACAGCAGCTACAAAGCCACCCTAGTGCAGGCCTCACTGTCTTCATCTGGCCCCTGGGGCTCACCATGAAGATCTCTTGGATAAATCCCTGAAGATCCTTGTGGTAGCCCTGAGGCTGAACCAGGACCCCTTGCAGTCTCTGNGGCTGGGCCCTGACCTCCTGGCTTTGCTCAGGCCCCAAGAATCNTGGCTTCCACACCACTGATTGCACTTTTCTTGGCTCGACTCCACCTTCTCATGAGCCAGATCTCTCCAAGTGCCCATCCTGCAGGAAGGTCCTTCTCAGACCCTCCTTAATAAGGGCCTCTCCTGATCCCATCATTCTTTTGTCCCTGGCCCTGATATCTGGTGGCTGGCCCCATCCAGCCCTATTTCTTTGGGGTTGGGCTGTGATTGGCTCTTTCCCTAAACCATCTCCTAGCCAGTCCATGGTACCATTCCACTGTCTCACTTGGTCTTCCCTGAACCAAAAGGTCTCTTTTCAGGGGGCAGAGATAAGTGGGTCACTGCTAAGTCAGGCCTTTCCAAAGCTTGGGGNAAGTTCAGGTGCTAAATCTTTACCTCCCAACCCTGCCCCGCTTTCTGCTCAGGGATCCCTCTGCCTTCCTTAGATCCCTCGGGAGGCCTCTCATTACTCCTCCATCTCTCTTCACTATTCTTGTTCCCATAGCCAACCACAGCCCAGTGCGTGGTCACTGTGTCTCTGAGTCTTCTGGGCCAGCCAAGACTTTCTCCTACTTTCCCTTGTGTCTAGGAACCACTTGCTGAGAGCNCATGGGATTTTTAGTTCTGTTGTGATCTATGATGGGCCATCCCCATGGAGAAACAAGTGCTCTTAGCAGCAGGGGTCTGCAGCCAGGNGGCCNGTCCATCAGTGGATACCTCAGACACCCAGTGCAGACATGCATGCAGGGTGGGAGATTCACCATGAGCAAGTGAAATGCNTCACCCACCTTCACAAATGACCACAAACCATGATAAAGGCCTGAGGGTGGGATCCTTGGAGGCAGCACAGTGCCCTTGTGGTATCCCACTGAGGCTCTGGATACTACTGTCACTGAGGGGACCATGCTAGTGGCAAAGCAAAGGGTGCTGCTCACCAACAGGGAGACCAGACGGGTCTTATATGTGGACTGGAGGAGCCTCCTGGGTGGCCGCAATTTCAACTTTATGTAGAGCAGGGTTATGACATCACGAGACAAATGGTAGTTGATAGCCAGAGCCTTCCACAGCAGGAGGATCCACCTGATGAGACAGGGTCTAGGCCACTACTGGGAACACCACTGCAGAGAGGCCTCCCGAGAATGCTGGCCGTTAGTGGGAAGTGAAGAAGTGAGCCCCTGGAGAGCAGCAGGCAGGGAGCCCTGAGGTCCGTGTTCTCAGGTCGTTAGACATCTGCACAACGCCCAACCTTGCAGAGCCTCTTTCCAGAACCCCAAGCAAATGGCTACCCTACGACCTGTCTTTTCTCTTGGGAAGTAGGCCAAGCACCTCAAATGGTCTGAAGAGAAGAAGAGAGCCAGCAGAACCAGGAACCATGCCAGGCAAAGCTCACGAGTTCCCAGTTGCACTCAGATCCCCATCAAAGACTGTGTGCTCTGAGGTCGGCCACTGTCCCTGCCACCTCTCACATTGCCAACTACATATGTATACTCATGAGGTACTTAGAACGTGGCGGCCACCTAAAGACNGACAAGCTTATGAGTTCCTGGNAGGCTNATGGCTTATGCTGCTGTTGCCAGCCCACAGCCGTGTTCTGAATTAGTAAGGCTTCATTGTCAACGGACTGCCACTTGGAAGGCCCAGTGTCATCTAGTGAGGCAGCTAGAATCAAGACTCACTGGGGCTCTGGGACCATAGGGCACCTGTGGATGAGGGGAGGGGTGTCACTGTGTATTTTCACAGCCTCTGACCGGTCTGCGGCTCTGCTTATAGATTGGCCTCTGGTGACTGGGAATCTGAGATGGCTTCCATGATGATGGCCCTCCTGGGACTGCTGGAGCCCTGTTTAATCCCCAAACACCTTCAGAGCCCCTCTAGCCACAGTCCAGAGTCAGGAGGAAGACAGAACCCTCGAGTGCCTCTTCCTGCCTAGTGTGGTCAGTAAATAACTAAGGACCGGGCTGGAGGGCCACCACATACCCGAATGANGTCCACATTGGGGTGCCTGGGCCAAGCAAAGACCTACCTCTCTGAGGGGTGACTTAGGGACAAGATCACCTCCACCACCTCCTCAGTATGCTGCATCCCCAGAACCATGGTGACCTTACTTATGGTCTGCTGGATACTACTGGAATGGATGATTGGCAGTTCCTGGAATAGGCCTTGCAAGAGCTCAGCCACCTGCAAGGTGGAATGCAGCTTCAGACAGAGCAAGGCCCTCTGAGTTCCTGATAGGACTTAGCTTTATGGTTCGGCTCCCAGGCTCCATCTCTATCTTAATGAAGGTGGGGTGAGCAAGCCAAGAGGAGTGCTGCGGTTGACCTGTAAAAGCACCCAAGCGGATGGGGGCTGGAAGTCCCCAAGGGTGACTCTTCAATTTAGTTGGCCAAGCTGAACTGGAGGGCAGTTAGATCTGCCCTCTCCCACGGGCCACCTATGAGGCGGCAGAAGGTGGGCCAGGAATCTGTTGGACAAAGGCAGCTGGCCAGGAGTACATTGGGATCTCACTCATAGGCTACTAGACTGATGGCTCATTGTCTCTGTGATTACACGTGAATGAATATGATTCGTGCTTACATGGGCAGGTGCATATAGTCTGAAGGGAGCCACACCCACCCAGCCTCACCTGTTCCTTCCGGAAACCAGGCTCCTCACAGATCATCAGTAGAAACTGGGCAGCAAGGTCAGAGCGGAGGGAGTTACAACTGCCTAGGTTGTGCACCAGGGTGAGGATCAGTTGTGTGTGCTGTGCTACTGTCAGGTCCTTCTTGAAGGCCTGTGCAGAGCCAAAGGTCAGGGGGTTGGGAGTGGGGGAACTTCTGGCCAGCAGGGGCTCAGGCTCTTACCAGAGAGGGAATGAAGGTTGTGAGAACAGTCATGTAAGTGCCATGAACACAGGCTTGCAGGCTTCCAAAGGGCTCATCCTGCCCCTGCCCTAGGCTGCTATGACCTGTAGTTCCCCCACCTTGGGGCCATGGCTGGGTGGCTGCAAGTGTGCCTGCCATAAGCTCCCAGCTGCCTCCTCTCTGAGACTGTCCCTAAGGACAACAGAGTAGTAAACAATCCTTCAAGGAGTCACAGCACCCAGTCCCTGCTGGGTCAGAATGATGACTAACTCCTGCCCAGCCCTAGCCCCTGTCTTACTTCCCTCTCCTACNGCCCTGAACTGCCATCCACTGTTTCTTNGGAGGGGCCACTAGGACAGTAGACTCAGCCTAATCCATGGCCCAGGAGACACAAGATTCTGGGAGGTGTCACTGCTTCTGACCCAGCCTGTCTCAAAAACTGGGTGCTTACTTGGAAGGTAGGAAAACTGAGGCTCAGGAAGATGGGATGACTGACCCCGGGCCACCCAACCAGTCATGGAGCTTGAACACAGACCTTGCCCCTCTCTCCTCCATCCGATGTAATAGGCAGGCCAAGCCAGAGAAGAATATAGGAAGGGTGTGTCGTGAAAGGTCAGAGGGAGGGGGTGTCCCTCAAGCTTACCTAGGATGAAGGGGTAGTGCTAAGAACAGAGTGTCCCCAGAAGAGCAAGATGGGCAGGCAGGCTACCCTTGTTCTCAGAGGGACACACAAGTGAGAAGGGCTTATCTGAGCTGAGGCTGGAAGGGAGGTACAGAGACAGACAATTTTCCTGGAAAGAGCAGAAGTCCCTCCCATCCTGGTTCTGCCCAACCTGCTTGCCTGCTCAGGTCCCTGGGCCCCTTTGGCCTCATCTGTTCGGGGCTGGGAGTGGAGAGGANGACCCATGTAACCACTGTGCTCTGGGGGCCATCAGAGGCCCAGGCCCAGCCTGGGCAACCTCACCTTCACCATGAGGTAGAGCTTCTCCTCCCACTCTCTAGACTTGTTGCTTTCTAAGGGCGTCATCTTGCTCCATTGTGTGGATTCCTCCAACTTCCCTGTGGACGGTGGTGTTCAGGTGGGCCCGGGGGTTGCCTCTCTCCTCCAACACTCTTGTCCCTGCTCACAGGGAGGCCACTCTGAGCCTCCCCTCCCCCAATCCTGCTCCACTCACCTTTCTGCTGGAACACCAGCTGCATGAGGAGGAAGACACAGTAGTGAGAACGCTGTTGTGTGGACTCGTCTTTATCCCACCACAGNAGAGTCAAGAGGCCTATCTGGTGGCCCAGCATGGACGGCACGGCCTCTTTCTGGGAAGAGTGGGGTAGTGAGCAAAGCCGANCCTCGCTTCCTTGTGCCACTTGTTGCTTCCATTCCTGTTCTCAGCATCTTGTGGGAGATGCACTGGCTGGGGTTTGAGAGGGGCTCCTGTCCCACCCAAGAGAACAACACTTCACCTCTCTGACCTGTCCTCTCATTGGGAAAAGGCATTTCTGTTTTTAACGATAAGAGGCTGCGTATGCCTGTCACTTCCTTCAGGCATGTGTGTGCAGGTGTGCCTGTCGATATGCATATGTGCCTGCATGCATATGTGTATGTGTGTGTGCTAGTGTGTATGTGTGCATGCAGGCATGGCAGTGTGTGTGCATATGTACCTGCATGAGGGTATTTGCATGTATGTGTGCCTGTGTGTATATGCATGCATGACTGTGTGNCATGTGTATGCCTGTGTATGCACCTGTGCTTGTGTGTATACACGCATGCCTGCATGTGTGTGCACGTGTGTGCCCATGTTTATCTATGTATGCTGGTGTGTGTGCACCATTTCTCTTGGCTGCCTTCGGATTTTCCTGTCTTTCCCTGGTCTTTAAATTTGGGCTGTGGTGTGTTCCCGTGTGTCCTGTTTGGGATTCCTTGATATTCTTATCTGTGGGGGTGTATTTTTTCAGGCAATTTGAGCAATTTCCACCCTGGTAGCAACACCTACTCTGCCCTGACTGCCTCACTTCTCCTGGGATTCTACGTCCACTCCACACTGTTCCACACCCACTGGGCTTTCCTTCCCTTTTGTCTCTGTAGGTTCCTTTGTCCTGGTTCCAACTCTGATTTCTTCTGTGGTCGCTGAGCANCTGGTTAATGGACCCAGTGGCTTTTCATTTCAGATATGTTTTGTTTGCGGTTCTGGAATATCCCTCCAACTCTTTCTTGTGGTCACGTGTCTCTTAGTATCACATTTTCCCCTTGAAATTCCCGAACACAGCCACATACTGTGTGCCATTTCATCGGTTCCTTTTACCATATGCAAAGTGGTTCAGAGGAGGAGTGACAGAGGCCTCCTGCAATCCTCACAGAAATGATAGGGAGGGCATTCACAGTCTCCTCCGAATGTCCGGCCTCTGAGATCTGGAGGGTAACACTGTTAGAGCTTGACTTTGGTGAGTCTCCTGCGCCCAAGTATGTTGGACCCAAACAAAAGCCACCCCAGGCTGAGCAGTCAGTTGTGGGGTTGGAAAGTTGCCTGATAAGGAGTGTGAGGATGAGGGACAAGGGCTTGTGGTGAGGACAGCCTTATCTACAGAGGCTCTTCTTCCTGTGTGGGCCATACTTCTGTCCTCTCCAGGTGAAGCTTCTGCTCCAGGCTTGGCCGAAGACAGCCCAGAACACCCTGTGCCCTCACTGTCAGCATGGTGACCTGAGTGTGCAAGCAGCCATCACACACCTGGCCACCCCACCCCACCTGGAAGCACACACCCCAGTGTAGACTCAGCAGACACTTCAGTTGGTGACAGGTGTCNCCTCACTGCCCCCGCCAGCCCCAGCCTGGATCCCCAAAGCCAGCTTTGCAAGGCCCAACGCGCACAGTTTCTGGTGAAGCCCTCACCCATCTCAAACCTTGGTCAGGTCTAACTGCTCTGTGAGGACCTTCATGGTCATTTTAATTTCAATATTGTAGCTTTAATTTTGATTTCACTTCAAACATATGGAAGAATAAGAGTTCCTGTGTCCTCTGGCCACTGTTTTCCATTAGTTACACTCTGCTCTGTTTGGTTCCCTCTGACTTCCTCCCTTCTTCTGACTGGAGACACTGGGCATTTGAACTCAAATACTCCATTGTCAATTTCATAAGAATGGGGATACTTATTGACAAATGCACAGTGCAAGTCATAGTCACAAAAATCTAATTCAACACCAATATCGTTATCTAATCCACAGTCCATATCCAAACTTCATCAATTGTCCCAATACAGTCAGACACAACACTCCTCATTCACACAACACTCCTCACATATCCATCGGTCTCCACACAGAACATTCTTCACACACACAA